>CM051026.1:16986068-17136068 GCA_027627225.1 Congeria kusceri | reverse complement strand
ATAATAGATCAAACAACCTCAGTAAATCATTAAACTCCGATTTAATGTTGCCGTTTGATGCACATACAATAAGAAATTGATCTGAATACTAGACACCGGGTACACCAATAACCAGTCATTTATTATCGTAGTAAAGGTAACTGCATTAGGTACCTAATGATTGGATTAGTTCATTTATTATAACATTTTGTATTGTTTGAAACGAATCTTTCCCCTAAACATGTTGATTGTTAAAACATTGCCTGAATTGTTTGGAATACATACGTATCAATAAATATTTTAAACTCAGACATTTTGAAGTTTCCATAAAAATAGGTGAACAATAACACAAAATAGCGAGCTGTGCATTGGGAATCATAATGACATTACTTACCGTATAGGTAGTTTTGTATTTAATTGATGTGGCGACATTTTACGTAGGAATAAATGATTTATTTACTTGCACATGCACACACATTTACCCTCTTTTCAGTACCGTACGTTTCATAACTATTTACAAATATATACTTTGGCAATATAATTACAACCGTGTTCACCAAAAGTCATGTATTTATGTTCTCAGCAGATGTCCATGCCATTGATTCGTGGCTCTGCCTCCAATGAAACGATAATAACAACAATCGTACATGATAGTGAATTATAAACGAGAAAGCAAAATAACATTTAATACAAACACACAATTTCGTGCAACGTGGCACAAATGTCAATGCATAAGAAGCAAATTAGATGCGTGTTACTAAAAGTTATTTACAAAAAAGTAAAGAACATGGTTGCTTGGCTATAGGTGCCTTTGTCGACAGACAGGATTTTTCTTACTCAGGATCTGCAGTATCATCAGTAGCTAGAAATACAAAATAAAATATACACCGCCAAAGAGTATTCCACTTCTGATCAATGTGTAGGTTTTTGCATACCCGCTGGTTTAGTAGTCTTAATTATAAACAAAACTATAAAGAGATGCCATAATTAGCATTAGTACGTATTAAGTAATTCGTAAATAAGTAAATACAAGACCTTTTCCCTGCCTTTTCGTGTTATTGACAACGCTGTACGGATAGTCCTCTGGCGTTGCAACTGAATAACTCATAACGGTCCTGTTTGAAAAACACAGTTGCGTCAGATATGTATTTATATTTTCATTATTTTATGAACATTATACATATCATGTATAAACACTCGTATTAGTTCTACAATTTTAATTGATCAAGTTTTAATACAAATATTTACTTAACAAAATACATAAAAACCTACTTACATATCATCCTTTATATTTTGGCCTACAAAGAAAACACAATAAATATGCTTTTCATGTGTCATATTTTAACACCTGAAACTTGAATGTATAGGAACATTTCAACACTATGTTTATACAAGCACATTAACGGATATAACAAATATGTACTGCTGTATTCAATAAACACATATGTGTTTTTCAGAGAGTATTTAATACAACGCTTTCGCAATGTGCTACTACTGATATCTACACGAATATACAATAATATAGGTTAAGGCAATAAACAATGAATTAGCACCTTTATAATAACCTGACCAACAGTTATAAATGTGTGTGTTGTTATAGATAAATCTTAACTGCTTATGAAGTTTTACAGCTCTTATAACATCGCTTCAAAGATGTGTTACACATACCTTTCTTTTTCTTCTTGTTGACTTTTCTATAAGGAGGGATAACGGAGGTGGAACAGGACGGTGCTGGTGGAACTGTTCCGTAAAACAATCAGTACAACATTAATGCTAACGTTCTTTAAGGTTAACGTGCACAGGCAAATAATCGGTATATTTTGTAAGCTTAGCAATAGCAAACACAGTGCTGTTATTATTTCTTGTAAGCTAATTACCAATGTACAAATATGCGCAAAATATATACTAACTACAAGTTATATACTATGACCTTTGACAGTCATGTATGTTCTTACCTGCTCCAATTATTTGTCTCCAGAGCTAAAACAAAACATGTTCTGTTTATTCACACTATTCGACATGTTAGTTTATGGTGCTACTTGCACATGTATTCCACATTTTTTATGGAAATATTTAAAAACTATTATATACTTGAATGATAATGCATTGTATACGTTATGTGTGTTTATATACGTGTAAATAATGGATTTATGTTCATGCTATATCGAAGATCATATAGTGTGTAAGAACTCATATTGTGTATTGTCCCGAACACAGTTATTTCGCAATATTATACGTGTCCACTCATCAACGCACTAATAAGTATTGTCTTTAATTCCAATGAAACCAAAATTCAATTATTCGATATTACCTTTGTTTTTCTGCTTGTTAACTACCGAATATATCGGATCATCTTTGTTTGCATTGGTATCAAAAGTACCAGTCGAGGTCTCCTGTGCGCACACTTGTGTAATCTTTTTTACAGTTGAGTATAGAGGGTCGACCTTTTTCACAACTGAGTAAAAAGGATCGCCATTTGTTCCACTGTTGTAACCGCACAGTGGATTATCATTGTTTGCATATCTGTTTAATGGAATATCATTGTTTCCAAATGAGTAAAGTGGATTGTTTGCAGTTGAATGAATGTCGACTTTCTTCACCTTTGAGTAGAGTGGCTCATCCTCATCAGATGTTGTAACATTTTTAACGGTTGTGTACAGAGGGTTGTCTTTGTACGTTTTATTGTAAGGCGGTCTGTCCTTTTTAACAGTTGTAAAATGTGGATCATCGTTGTCCATATCTGTGTAAAGTGGATCGCCGGGTAATTGTTCCTCTCTGTTACAGAACATATGTTCACTAATAATTTAACACGACTACAAAAACATCATGTCTTCTGAAGCCAGTTCGTGTATTTTCGTGTACCATGTCTTCGGAAGACAGTTATTCCAATTAGGACGCAAGACAGTCGCATGCAATGTATACAAATTAAAAACTTAAATTGAAACTAAAGTATCATTATTGTTGGAACTAATGCATTCTAAACGTCATAATAATGCATCGACAATTATCAGGTAAGAATAATCTGGATTGACTTACCTCGTTAAAGTATAGCCACATGCACGCTCATCTGCAATGTGTATATACTATCCGCATATATTGGTTTTCATATAACTACCCATATGTTATTAATATAAAATGTGTATATGAAAATTTAGAGTGCAGATATATACATGTAGCTAAGCTTCAATTCTTTCATGGTTTTACACACATACTTGCAGACTTAACTAAAGGTGCAGTGAATCGCTTCAGTTGCGTATTAAACAGAATACACGTCCGTTTTTACTTGGACAATTGTACGAAGTAATTCTAAAATGAAAAAAGTATGATATATAACTAGGGAAAGCATATACTATTATTGTACCGGAACCAATAGGTTTATTGTCTTTGACGCTGCTGTACAACGGATCATCATCAAGAGAGTTGTCAAAGCTGAGGTCCTCGTGTCCATGATTTGGATTACTTGGAATAAAGCCAAATAGAAATGGTAATATTAGTAATGTTAATGGTGCTGTAATTTCAGCACTACCATGATGATAACGTGACTGAATTAATGTAATGTATTTCAGCAATAACTTGACATTATTTTAAAAGTGAGTTTGTTTCCGAATAATGCATACATATATGCAGTTCCGGCGCCCACGGTAGCTCAAAGGAACATTCGTACATATCGTAAATGGACACCCAATAAAGCGTTATGATTTATCCCCCGAATGGCTTACACTCTAGATAAAAGTACACACTATAGGTTGATAAGCATTACCTTCGCGTGTTGTCACTCGAATCTGGAAATACAAATTTGTGTCATATGACATGTGCCAAAAACATTCGTAATTAACACTGGTTGAAAATGTCATGTCTGTTGTGGAATATTTCAAACCATGGTGGCATGGAGTTATTTTTAATATGGATCAATGCTAGATTGTCAGTCCACACACGTCAACATTAAACACAAAAAACGACTAGTAGTATTTTAAGAAGAAATGCCAAAATACATGTGTATTCAGACGCGTACAATGTACATAGTCTTAACACATAGATCATTTTTACAATACAATTTATCATGGACTATTTGCATATTACCTCATCAATACTATTGAACTATTGTATTCAAATGAAACGAATACCCATTCCCTCGTTAAAACTATATTATAATGTTACAAACATATACCAATCTCATAATAAATAAAAAAATATTTACTGGCAAACTAGTTCAAGCCTTTTAAGTACCTGGTCGAAATAATGCATTCCCTTTCACACGGCTGTACAACGGGTCATTATAAATACAGTCTTCACTGACGACATCTTTCTCATCAGCCTTGATTGCACTGGTAATTAATAGACACTAGTAAAGTGCATTGCAACTACTGATACATATTCGCGTTTTAAAATACCCACTGCCATTTATTGAGTAAAACAAGCAACATACTATTCCAATGCACAGTTGCAGAAATATAAGCTTTGATCGTAAAGAATGGTGTTTGTTATGCTTATAAACCTACACATACAGTGTAAAATATTGGTTCAACTTCAAACCGTACCTTCTGTGTTCGTCATTGGGGCCTGGAAATAGAAAGTAATTCATAATTTATATTCGTCATTGGGGCCTTAAATGAGAACGCCATTTATAAATTAATGAGAACAAAAAATGTTACGTTCTGTAAATTAATAGTTTATATTCAAATAATATTAAAGTAAATTAACATAACATGCATATTATTATAACGAAATAACCAATGGAACTTTTATGTAAATACATAACGTACGAGTGTGCATTACATAATGAGGTTTGTACATTAATTGCCTTTTTGTTTCGAAAAAAGAACGCACTCTTAACGATCAACATTAACCTTAAAATACGCATTTCGTACTATGTTCACGTATGAACGCATTCGGTTTATACTAACCAGTAGGCTGACGTATGTTAACCGGATCCCTCGAGGAAGATGGAGAATTGGGGAATGTGCCGTTATTCAATGTAGCCGCGATGTTTACATTTCCGTCTTCTGCATGTATCTCGATGATATGCATAGGAGCAACATCAAGTTTTCCTGTATGGTAAACATCGTTAAACATTACATCAAGGAATTCAAAGCATTCACCAGGCCAATTATTACCAAAGAATGTTAAAAGTAAAGTATCTATCTAAATGTATTTATCTTGACTGAGGTTTTCAGTGTCAAATTTAAGTAAGAAATGTAGTTAATAAACAAATTAAAATTGTTTGGAGTTCTGTTTTGACGATGAAAATGACGATTATACACATATATATAATACAACTTTTATACAAATAAACTATGTTTAATTGTATGCTTATTTAACTCCGTAAATGGACACGTATTAATAATAATAGTATAAGTAAGAATAGAATACTGATGAAATAATATTTGTGCAACGTTTGCAATACTAGTTTACGTGATTATACGTACCATGTATACCCTTCAAGCACGTTAACAGCCTCTTCCTATACACGAATACAACAAGTCCGATGTCAAACACAACAAACGGTCCTGCGATCATAAGTGCTAGCTGTGTTACTGAAATTATTACAAACATAAACATGACTATATTTTACAATATTCATACAACACAAAGCGAGTTATTTACGAATTATGTGATGTACACTCCCAAAAGGTTATGTTTTTCTATAATTCCATATAGATACTGGTTTTAATATCGCTGCAAGCATTGTCTATACATTGAATTCGGTACGAAAACATGCGATGAATCAAGTGAATTATATATGTAAATATTTAAAAATGATGTACCTTTAAACACAACTGAATAGCTTCTTATTAATTGATCTTTTTTTAAGGTATATTTTAATGTTTTTTGTTTAATAAGTAACAACTTGCGGCAGTTGCCAACGCTTCTGTTTCAAGAGAATTGAAACGCATTGTGGGTTATCAATTTAATGCGCATGACTACTTACTGTCAGGTTTCTTGTAAGATTCTCCATTATCTCTACCCTCGGTATTGTTTGCATTCTGTGCTGTGGTAGTATTATCGCTTTCTGTTGTGGTATTGTTTGATTGGAATAATTAAGATATGTTTGCATGTTATATATGGTAATGATGACTAAATATTGGAAACTAGTTTGCTTTTATTCGACGCCAAGAAGCCCGCAAGATACATATGTAGACAGATGTTACAGATTTTTAACATTTATAATTATATTTCCACACATAAAATATGTATACATGTGTTACCGTCTTTCTTTGTAATTCTATCCACCGACTCTGTAACTGGAACCGTGTCATTGTTCAAAATTGAAGTGCGTGTACTTCCTTCCTTAGTGGGGTGCTCTGGAAGTGACGTCGTGGTACATTCTCTGGTTTCTATGAAGCAAGCATTACATGGACCTTAGTCTAAGTTATGATAACACAGAATAAATAACATCGAGTCATTAAATAAGGCGAGAAAGTTGCATTTAATTGAAGTGTAACATTGAAGTGTAACATAATATTGCCATATTTCAGGTTTGATGCATGTACAAAAGAAGATATCAAGTACATTATTACCAATGTTTCATGCCACTATGCTGAAATAGGCCTGATGCAAAGGTGCTTGATTTTTTTTAAAGCGTTATTATACCACTGTCCGATAACACAAATTAACTCCTCCCACTTTCTGTAATACCCTGTCACTGACTGGTAACACTTTTTAGCTCCGCCCACAATAACGCATATCATGCTACTGTGGCACGTGCAATGATTCTTTAGTCCTGCCCACTTCTCGGAAATACTTTTGTAGGAATGGAATGTCGCTTACGTCGTTAAAATGTACATAAAGAATATATCTATACAGTGATAACATTTTAATTCACAAAATTAATATTATAATTAACTGGAACAAACTATTCAAACATTATTCAATTTACAAGAATTAAGATATAACGACAAATAAGCTTTATGCAAAAACAGTAAGTCTTCAGCATGGAAAACCTGTCGATAAAATCTTCAAAAGCTGATATTTTTAAAAACTGGAAAATTACAATCAGATATCACAAAAGTTTAAATTCATGAAAGAATTGGATGACATTTTGTGCCTGTTTACTTTATCTATACAGAAAAAATAGCGAAGAGTATAAAACCAAATCACTCAGACCATACAATTTAATTTCAATTGAAAGGGACTGCAAAGTAGCTAACGATTAATCACTACCTATACACAATTACATAGGTTCAGGGAAACCATTGTAAGTTACAGTGCAGTGTAAGTGTAAGTCTTACAAAGGAACAAGCTACTAAAATTTGTTTTTGTGACATTTTAATACAAATGCACTGTTTGGGAAAAAATGCTTTTATGAACAGTAATTTTAAACAAACAACTGAATTTTAATTTTCTAATCATACAAAATCAAACAATCTAGCCAGGTGACAATCTAACAATAATTTTTGTTATCAAAGGTAAAAGTAAAAAAAAACATGATTTAAGAATTTTGGGTCAATTGAACAACAATAAACTTTTACTTTTCATCAGAAATTCAAATACATCTAGGTTGCTTCACAACATATCAATCTACTTCTAAATGAAATGTAAAAGTTAAAGAAAAACATGTGGCATTAAAAATTAAAAACAATATGTTTAAGGGAAATGAAATGCAGAGAAGTGAATGTGTTTTAAATAACTTCAGTCCAACATGAAAGAGGGGAATAAATGAGGAAAAAGAACTAAGGGAAATGATGCACAACCAATAGAAGAACATGGAATTGAAAAAATATGCATGATGGTCAACAATAACTTATTTCAATTTACAGTAAAAACAACAAATTAAATGCAGTTTGGAACTCATGGACAAGATAATCTGCCTTTTGACACAGTAACACATGTCCACTAGAAAGAGTCTAACATGTCACATCAATAATTGTACTGTTGCAACAACTTTCACATGTCAATTCTTTGCTTTCACTGGATGTCAACCTGAAAATATTAAAGAAATTAAGTCAATTTTTGAAAATACCTCACAATAACATGAACAAAACAACATATGTGTATACATGATTTAATTAATTCTATAAATATTAAAATATTTGGCTCTAAAACTTAATGTTTATTGAATAAGCAAGGACAAGTCCAACTCAAAGGATAATGTGCACTCAGTCTCAATCCGGTATTACCAGGACACTCACCAATTGCTGACTCTACCAGGAAGTACAGAAACTTCATGGTACCCATCGTTGTCCCACGAATATTTTGCAACTCAGCCTCAACACACCATACGAGCCCACATCACAAAAACAGCAAGCTGCATCTTTAAATCCTTGCAATTGCGTTCCCCACCCATTTTGACATCAAACGTGGGGGATAGTTTTTCAGAGCAATCGTCAATATTTCAATTTTGAACGCATTACGCACTGATGGAAATGTTGATTAACGACTCATTTCCTTATAAATCCACTGATGTGTTTCACTTTTAAATCCGCTGTTGTTGTTTTTTGTTTTGGACGTTGTTGAATGTTCACATAACACAAAAACGTTTGAAAAGTCGTTCATGTCACCTGCAGTAAACTTCTTGTGTGTGTTAATAAATACAATGAGGTAAATCTATTTGTATTGTGGTCAATGTTACAAGGAGTAACACTTTCTCGCTTCAAATGTTTGTGTATTGATTAAATGTATGTAAAAATGTTATTGTTGATGATTTTATATAGAACTATTTTTCATGCGTAACTATGCATCGACGCAAGTAGACGTCAACAGGCTGTCTCATTTGCATATTGTGTTGTACTGTAAATTAATCAATGTTTGCGATTATTTGATTATTTTATTTTGTATTATGAAAACAACATTTGCACAAAAAGTGGCATAATCAATAGAATATATCGTTGTTGACTTTTGATATCAGGTGATATCAGAATCATCCGATATGGCTAAGAAAAGGCTCGGCAAGCCTCGCCTTTTCCTACGCCATATCGGACTATTCTGATATCACATGATATCAAAAGTCAACAACCATATATTCTCTATATATCTGGTCGTTTATATCAGTTTGGAGGTATGTCATATTGCCCGGAATCAACTATAAAGTCAACATTTTCCGTAATAATGAGTCTGATTCATCAAAAACAAACAATTTGATACCAAGAACGTATAAAGTTTAGTATTTGTAATCGTCATAATTCACAAAAAAGTTGTTTTTTAAATATTCACATACGCCAGCATTCTGGTAGTGGTATGACGTCATCAATCGAACAATAAATCATCCACACACAATTGTTTCAATGCATTTTGAATAAATGCACTACACAGGATCAGTTTATAATGTGCCCCAACTTTGTTTAAAGCATGTTCTACCAACAAATGTAAATGCTATAGTCAATATTGACACGATCTTGAAAATGTCAATGTATGAATACAACTCCAAAATGGCGTCTCCAAACATTTCGGCGTTGTGTGTTCTCCGATGAAATTGATCGTCGCAATCCATTTATGTTTGCATGTTCAATGGTATATGTATAAACGGGCGTGTTATATATGCATTTGTAATGAAAATAGCCAATTTATCATTACAAAATGTTAATAATTAGGTACATGTATTATCAAGTCAACTAACCCTATGGATGATAAATCACATTTTCAGTTTTTTACAGTTTCATTTAGTACTATCTTTAAGAAATAAAACACTGAAAACAGTATGCTTCTATCATTTTTATTTTTTGAGATATAACCAGAAACGTAATACCACCGTTTAATACAAAATGTCATATTTTGTGCAAAAATAATAACACAAAGTACACTATATGTTTCTTATATTGATACAACACAACATGACAACACTATTATCAAAGACTAAACTACGGTTGTATAAAATAAATAATTATTTTTCATTTTGTCCTCACATCGTTACAAAAATGTTTCAGAACACAGTTTCCACGGTAACCAAATAAGAAAATTAGTTATTTAGATTGAAAACTGAGTGCACATCACCAATTTCAATTATTTTACCAAAATCTTGGTGAACACATTGTATATGCATATTAGTATCTTATTTATAAACTTATACAAGTAATTTTTTTGTGATAATTGCACTGCCATGAGAAATGTTTACAAACATGTTGGAATCAATTAACATGTATGTAGGTTTAAGATTAATAAACTGTATTACTTATATGATATCCATAATATTTTTTTTATCGGCCAACATACTTCTTTTTAATATGCACACTACAACTGATGCATAAAAGATTCATTTTATCGAATGTACACATTGTTGGAGACAGTAACTGTCTCCATAGCAACAGCATTTTAGATACTAATGGGGCCTGTATAACAAACATGCAATACTGATTTAAGTAATGCATGTCACGTGTGTTTGTAAAAACAACCTGTATAGTTTAAGCACTAGTATTGTTTAATTGAATATTAAACACATGAACACAATTCACAATATAATTATGTGTTACTTACATCCTTAAACGGTAGGTTAAAATATCAAACAAAAAGTTACTAGTATCAATTATTCAAAATTGACAACACTAGAACAAGTACCCATAACATAATACTTAAACATGTCAGTTTGTAAGAAAACAAGGTATCGGCATCGTTACAAATAACATCAAAAAATTATCATGTTTAGGAATTCTTAAGTTTTGTCCACATCAAAAACAAGATACATGTAATAGAGTTAAATAAGATACTGGTAAATGTACTGGGCCAGTATTAAAAAATGTCCAAATGGGAATCTTAAATAGTACTTATTTGTTATACATGTGTTAATTATTTCTGTTTACGAAATTGCAAAATACTAAACACCTTAGCAATTTTTACTAGTTTAAAACATTTAAATATAAAAAGACTACTTCATGAAACATCATTTGACTTAACGAATTCTGTGATTTAAAAATGTGGATTTTCCCTATAGAGCTTTGTGAACGTCAATTTAAAACGAATTTTAGAGTTTTTGTTAAGTTTAACAGCTACGCAAAAACACGTGCCTTATATCCAGTCATGATCAAACATTATTGAATGTGTACACATAAAAACAAACATTCACCACATTCATTTGCGTCTGTCATGATCCCATTTAGGAACTAGAGGTAATTGGCAGGTTAGAAACAGTTGTACGAAAAAACTGTCAGATTTCATCATGGAGATACCACTGCCTTTCTGAAGACAAACGGTGAAACCTGGCCCAAATATTTGTTTCGCGATTGCATCAGTCTGAAGGTTGACATCCGGCCTCCCCACATTTTACGTTAACCTCAGGACCATCAGTAAGCTTTCAATACGATGTGCATCTATATTATACTGAAAACACCAGATGCGGCACATTATGGTCATACCCGCATGACTTCATGACTGTTGTAGCTGTGTCCTGTATAAATAGTACAGTACACCTATTCTTTTGTAAACAATAATCCCTCATGATTTTTTGTAATTATATGTCATTAATTTAAACTTAATATGATATAATGTAACGTCATTTATTAATTATCAAGTAATTAATAGATATGTTTTAAATTAAAATGTGTATAGGGATTTCTTATGGCATTCATCATCAGATTGATCTCTCAAGCTCGGTATGGTTTATGTAATTTGGTGACATTATCATCTAATATCATGTGGAATAATACTCGGTTCATAGTTCATGATACCTGCAAGGTTACAGATGCATACATATGTCGCTATTCGTTTTCCCACAGCCAACAGATGCCCGTCACTTGATAACTTGGTGTCGCCTGCCAGCATCAAGGATTATTCGATCCCATAGTGTATTCCTTCAAAATATAGATATATGAATTTAAGATGGCAATTTTAAGCTACAGTATCCAACAAATAAAGATATTATGTTAAACACATTAGGCTTAGGGACTGTTTTTACACAATGTGGAAAATGTGCAAATTTTCCATGGTAATAAATTAAATAATCCCAGTGGCAAAGAAAATAACATGTGAATGGTATATGAATTATGTATAATTATAAGCATTTTAAAGCAGAATACATACGAGTCAATTTTCTCCACACAGCATAGACCAGGAGAGTATAATGTTTATTCTGTCCATCACAGTTTCTGAAGTGGAATTGTGCATACCTCTCACAAAGACGATAGTATTTAAGGTAATGGCGAAGGAAGCTTATTTCTGGGTGGGCCCCTTTTTCTGGCGCCAAGTCTTCATATGCAAGATAAAACACTTGCTTCTCTAAAAAATACAAATAAAACAAATATAATTTGTGCTCTTGCATCACATACGCCTTCTTTCTGGTGGATTCAGCCAACCGTACAGTTTTCTGAACATTACATTAACCTAATTTCTAAACACAGCACATATCAACATTTTGTACAACTTCCACCAGAAGTTTTGACAACTATATTTGATGACAAAATTGCAACAAAACAAAATATTAACA
Organism: Congeria kusceri; assembly: GCA_027627225.1. NCBI lineage: Eukaryota > Metazoa > Mollusca > Bivalvia > Myida > Dreissenidae > Congeria > Congeria kusceri. The sequence goes on along the minus strand of CM051026.1, from coordinate 17,123,740 downwards.
AGTTCAATTTTATTGTAAGCAAAGTTAATGTACTCATGTTATGATTAAATACTATTTCAAGTAGTAAAATCTTCTGCAGACATGTGTATAGTCCGATATTTTGGTTGGTCAAATGACCTAATAATTACAAAGCAATGCCTTAAATTCATTCAATGGTCTTACAAAAAACAATCGGCCTCTGATATAAGCAACATTGCTACTGTCTGGGCTTCTTAGGGTATCTGTTATGAGCCAGCCGATCAGAATTCACAAATCATAAGAAACGTCTAGAAGAATACAACTTGCTTGTTGTTAAGTTTGTTTATGCAGTAAAGTTTCGTTACAAATGTTATTCTTAATACTAATATGTAGAAATGTTTATTGGTTTCAATGACAATTTTAAAAATTAATCATGCAAAAACATAATGTTTAAGTGCGATCAATGCGCAGGCATGAGTACAAATTAAAAGGTGGACAAACCACAAGTCTATATGAACAAATAAGCAAAACACATTAATAGTGTCTTGGAGACTTCCATTAACATTAAATGGCATAATTATGTTCGCATTTTAGAAATAAAAACGTAAAGCCAGTGCAAAATATATTATCAAAACTATTACACTTATAATATGTATGTGCCTTTTTTGACGTTTTTTATTAAGAAATTACAATTTGAAATCGCCGCCACTGTAATATATTGTTTAATAAAATTACTTCCGGGTCAAACTGCTGATAATTTTTACAACGAAAAGGCAAATAATTCGATAGATAAACAATGGAAACAACATAAAATGCCGTACGTACCTGCTGAAATTGGTTTTCCATGTATAAATTCCAACAATACAGCTTTTATGTTAATATTAACCGAAAAACCGAGGACATTTCCGATATGAAAACGACATTGTTTACACAAAATGGCGAATAGCAACACGTTCCGCTCGGGGGAAATAACCCTAATATACTGGTTACAAAACAGTAACGTTTGTTTATTTCACAATATATACAGCTCGTTTGCTGTGATTTTAAGAGAACCGTGGTATGATAAATAGAATAACAGGTTACTGCCTGGTCTTGTGTAATATATTAGGTTCGGCACAAATAAAATAGCCTCGCAGTTATATTAGTCTATGCCTCAAATGATATATAACACAACAGTAACCTGTTATTATCTATCTCAACAGAAAAGCAAATAGACAATGAGCATTAAATAGTGTGAAAGATAACACAATAAATACAAGCCTATACAATGAATACCATTCAGTATAGAAATGCAGTGTACACACATTGTATCATTCTGATTGTTACGTGAACTGTGAATACTGCAATTCATTTATAGTGAAAGTAATACATTGTGATCAAGTTATGTTGGTGATGTGACTATCTCTAGGATACAGAACAGGGAGTTATTTCATGAAATATTTAAACACAAACACACTCGTCATGCATGCGTTTGTTTCTCCAACGCCAACACTTCTAAAATGCATTACATAGTTGTGGACACAATTCATCGCATGTTTCACCAACAATATCATAGAAACATGGGCCGAGTGCCTCTGGTGGCTGACGTCGTTGAATCAAAACAAAACTTATAGCTAATACATATTGCTGCTTTAAGCTTACCTTGATTGGGTAAACTAAGCTTTTCGCTGGCATTTATAGATCCATCTGAGAATCTCGAGCATTGCCATTGGTCACCTTTGTTTGCAATTCTTTCATCTGATATGATGCAAATGACTCCAGTTACATTTATACACGTACATTGCGTCGAAACAATATCTTTCAGGTAGGTTACACTGCATTCAGTTCCATTGAATACTATTTTCGCCATATTTTGCATACTTTGCTCGCCAGTTCGAGTCCTGTAAATTGTCCAAATTCCGTCACTTCCACTATCTCTTCTGCAGGAAACTTTTACAGTGGACGTACAGAGCACATTAACGTCGATCCATGTGTTTTGCGACGCTGAATTTTTTTTTGCAATCTCCAAGTTCATGACTAATATAATATATAAGATAAAAAATTATATTATTCATCATCAATTATATATTATGAATTGTCGTTCTATTATATAGAACGAAAATTCATGATATATAACTTGTGATTTTCATCAGTTTTAAACGAATGCATTTTCGAATCGAAAAAAAAATGCAATTGCCTAATATGGCACATCAACTTTAAAGGTGGATGCCGTAAAATCATGCGCACGGTATACCTTATTTACAGGGAAAAGATTCGGAATTATAACGCATGTGAACGACGTTCTCTGTATGCAATTAATTTATACATAAATGCTTACTTAAAAAAAAAATTGCCAGTTTCTAATGGAACAATTTACAAGTGGAATGCAGGTTATTTTTGTATCAAGGCCATAGTTGTGTTCATACTACGCGGAGAAAAAGTGCAACATTCGACTGAATTACATCTCGATTATTTCTCTATAGGTCGTGTGAATATTAAAATTAAATTATTGCAATATTAGGCTATATCGAACTACTTTCCAACTTGTAGCGTACGTGTATAAAGTCATCGGCTGTACATATTTCAGTCTATGTTAACAACAGTGAATGGACATTAAACGTCAGAAGAATGAACATTTAGAATTGTTTATACGAACGCAGTCAGTAAGCCACAATTTTGCCACTCTTGAAAATACGCTTATATGACAACTCATGATATAACAATTCAATCTTACACTGAAACCAACACATAACTTTAGGTATTTTTATCAGATAAAACGAAACACAAACTTACTTGAGTAACCAGAGGCACACACAGCCATTACGCACAACGGTATCATCCGATTCATTGTGTGGGTAGCTTTTTCAAAATTAAAAAATCAACGCCAATTCATCCACTTTCTTACGTGTACAGTTCCTGTGTAAACAGTTGTTAGTCTAAGTGTAAGTCTAAGAGCTGATCATTGACGTTACGAAGGAAACAGGAAAACAACGCATAATTTATGTGAAATGGATATTGCCATGACGAACAAACACATCGTGTCCACGCCGGTCCTAGCACAGAAATGGGTACATTCACTCCAACCACACTGTGTTTGGTACCATATTAAAGCACTGAATATAGTGCACATAACTTCCGTGAGATACCATAACAAATAATAATAATACTAATCATAAAAACAAAAAAATATGTGTTCACAACTGCAGTGCGCAATATTAAACCGGAAGCAACCTCTTCAATAAGATTTAGACATATGTTTAAGGCAAATAGCAATTTAAGCATGATCCTACTATGCAATTAATTTTGTTTAATTTACTACAAATACTACTACAGCTGCAACTAACACTACTGCATCTGCAAGCCCGAATACCCAACTCGCATATTGATGCACTTGCAAGCTATGAATGGTGATGTTTTTTGGCTGTCATGCATAGTGTGTACATTAACAAAACAATTGTATGAACTAATTAATTTATTCGCTTGTGCTGTCTAAGATTCCATGAATCCTACATCGGGCATTACTTATATTTAGGCAGGAAAACTATCATAATTTTGAGAAAAGCACTATACAGTGTTATACATATAAACGAGTATATTGCACGAGTGGATTTACGCAGTTTAGGTAAATGTTACAAATTACAAGTAAATTTATTTTTATTCCTCACAACTTAGTTTACCGCATATATTTACCCAACTCTACCCACTTACACTCAAACCAGCTAACAACAGTTACACTCACCGACATCTCAACTGCTACACTCAACTCACCTTACAACAGCCGCACACACCTCACATCACAACAGCTTGACTCTACTCACATCACAACAACTACACTCAACTCAACTCATCTCACAACAGCTACACACAAATAGCATCACAACAGCTACATTCAACTCATATAACAAAATCCACAATAAACTCACCTTATAACAGCTACACTCAACACACCTTTCAACAGCTAAATTTAATTCAGCTCACAACAGTTATACTTACCTCACCTTATAACAGCTACATTCTATTTACTTCACACCAGCTGCACTATACTTACCACACAAACGCTACTCTTAACTTACCTCACAGCAGCTACACCCAACTCACCTCAGAAAAGCTACACTGAACTCATCTCAAAATAACTATATTCAACTCAGCTCACAACAGCCATACTCAACATGCCTTACAAAAGCTACATTAACTCACTCCACAACAGCATAAATAAACTCACTATACAACAGCTACCCTAAACTCACCTCACAACAGCTACACGCAATAAACCTCATAACAGATGCTAACAATTCACCTCACCACAGATACACCAACCCACCTCTCCACAGCATAATTGCATTCAGCTCACAACAGCTACATTCAACACAAACCACACCTGCTACACTAATCTCCCCTAACAGCAGCTACACTTAACTCACTTCACAACAGCTGCAATATTCTCAATTCAAAACAGCTACATTTAACACAAACCACTACAGATAATCTCAACTCACTTCACAACAACCACATTAATCTCACCTCACAAGAGCTATAATCAACTCACTTCATAACATCTACACTCAACGCACCTCACAACAGCTACACTCAACTCTCCTCACAAGAGCTACATTCAACTCTCCTCACAACAGCTACACTCATCTCACCGCACAACAGCTGCATTCAACTCTCCTCACAATAGCTAAACTCAAGTCCCTTTTCACAAGAGCTACACTCAACTCTCCTCACAACAGTTACATTCAACTGAACTCACAACAACTACACTCACCTCACAGAAGCTGCACTCAACTCAACTCAAAACAGCTACACTCATCGTATCTCACAACAGCTACACTCAACTCACAAAGGCTACTTTCAACTATCCTCACAACAGCTACACTCAACTCTCCTCGCAACAGCAACATTCAACTATCCTCATAACAGCTTCACTCAACTCACTTCACTTCAGCTACACTCAACTCCCCTCATGAGTGCTACTCCTAACTCTCCTCACAACAGCTACACTCAACATTCCTCACACCAGCTACACTCAACTTAATTCACTTCAGCTACACTCAACTCACCTCACAACAGCTACACTGAACTCCCCTCACAACAACTACACTCAACTCTCCTCACAAGAGCTACACTCATCCCAACTCACAACAACTACACTCATCTCACCTCACAGCAGCTGCATTCAACACATACCAAAACATCTACACTCAACTCACTACACAACGCCTACACTCAACTCCCTACATGAGCAAAACTTATCTCTCCTCACAACAGCTAAATTCAACCTATCTCACACGTGCTACAATAAACTCACCTCACAAAAGCAATAATCAACTAACCTCAAAACAACTACACTCACCTCACAACAACAGCTTAACTCAACTCAAAAGCTAGAGCTGAAATTCACCTCACAACAGCTACACTCAACTCACCTCACAACTGCTACACTTAATTCCCCACACAACAGCTAGAGTTGAAACTCACCTCACAACAGCTGCATTCAACTCATCTCAAAACAGCTGCACTCAACTCAACTCAAAACAGCTACACTCATCTTATCTCACAACAGCTACACTCAACGCAACTCATAAAAGCTATACTGAACTCCCCATACAACAAATACACTCAACTCACCTCACAACAGCTACACTCAACTCAACCCACAACAACTAGATTCAACTCAACTCACAACAGCTTCAATCATCGTATCTCACAACAGCTAAACTCAACTCAACTCACAACAGCTACACACAACGCAAACTCACAAAAGCTACACTCAACTCAACTCACAACAGCTACACTCAACTCTCTTCACATCAGCTACACACAACGCAACTAACAACAGCTACAAGAACCTCACTAAACAAAAGCTACACACAACTCACTACACAACAGCTACACACAAATAATTTCACAACAGTTACACACAAATCACTCCACAACAGCTACACAGAACTCACTACACAACAGCTATGCTCAAAACATTATATTGCAGCTACACTCACTTCTCACTAGCTACACGCAACTCTCAAATCACCAGTCATCACCTATTTAAAACATATGCAATGAGCTCAGTTTACAAAAAGCGCATTTCTCGCACATCTCAACAGCTACATTAATCTCACCTTGCAACAGATGCAAACACTACATCACTCAGCGACTATACAGAACTGAACACTCAACAGCTAAACTAACATCAATTAACTCTTCATTACTTCAACTCACACTCAACTCACCACATAACAACTACACTCAACTCTACTTTTAACAGCTACACTTAACTCACCTCTTAACAGCTACACTCAACTCACATCTTAACAGCTACACGTAACCCTCCCCCCAATAGCTGCCATCAACTAAGTACGCAACATTTATATTCAACTAACCACTTAGCATCTACATTGAACACAAACGTTACAGTAAACTTATATTTTAACAGCTACTCTCAATTCACTTCTGAACAGCTACACTCATTTAACCTCTTATTAGCTACATTCAACTCACCTATGAACAGCTACATTCATTTCACCTCTTATCAGCTACACTCAACACGTCTCTTACCAGCTACACACAACTCACCTAGCAATATCTACACAAAACTAATCACACAACATCTATACTCAACTAACTACTTAACATCTACAAACAAAACAAATTACAATAGCTACAGTCACCACACCACACAACAGCTACACTCAACTCACCTCTTAAAAGCAACACTCAACTCACCTCTTAATAGCTAGACTCAATTCGCGTCTTAACAGCTACACTCATCTTATCTCACAACAGCTACACTCAATTCAACTCACAACAGCTACACTCAACGCAACTCACAACAGCTACACTCAACTTCCCATACAACAGCTTCAGTAAACTCACTTCACAACAGCTTAAAAGGTCGCGGTGGCGTAGTGGATATGGTGTCCGCCTAGCGATCGGGAGGTCCCGGGTTCGATCCCCACTCTGGGAGCGTTCTCAGTGTCTCCCCCGAAGACACCAAGTACTGGTTCTACCCAGGAAACGGACTCGAGAGTGTCTCTATAAGCCTAAGGCTTTCGATGCAATCGAGCTAAAATAAATAGGTTTAAACTAACAGCTACACTCAACTCACTTCATAACAGCTATACTCAACTCACCTCACATCAACTACACTCATCTCACCAAACAGCATTTACACTCAACTCACTTCACAACAGATACATTCAACACACTTTACAACAGCTACACTCAACTCACTTCACAACATCTACACTCAACTCAATTCAGAACTGCTACACTTTACTCACTTCACAACAGCTACACTAAAATCACTTCACAACATCTGTATTTAACTCAGTACACAAGAGCTACTCTCATCTCTCTACACAACAGCTACACTCAACACATTTCACAACAGCTACGTTCATCTCGCACAAGCTACGCCTCAAATCTCAAATCATCAGTCGTCACCTACACTCAACAGTTACAAACAACAGCTACACACAACAGCTACACTAAACGCACTACACAACAAGTACACTCAAGTCACCTTACAACAGGTAAACACAACTTACTCCGCAACACCTACACTCAACTCTCCTTACAACATGTACACTCATCTAAATACCTGAGAACAAATATACTATAATCACCCCACAAAGTCTACAATTGACCTACTTAAAACAGATATACTGAGCTCAGTTCACAATGCATGTACGCACAATTATCGAACACTCAACAGCAATATTAAACTCACCTCGCAACAGATGAACACAAAACACCACTCCAGAACTACACATAACTGAACACTCAGCAGCTACACACAACATAAAATACAAAAATTACACTCAACCCAGCACTCAAATGCTGCACTCCCACAACAACAGCATTCAACTAACCTCACAGCAGCTACACTGAACTCCCACACAACTCCACTGATAACAACTAACATCAAAAGAGCTACACTCAACTAACTCTTCATTACCTCAGCCCACACTCAACTCACCACATAACAGCTACACTCAACTCAACTCTTAACAGCTACACCAAATCCTCCTCGCAATAGCTGCACTCAACTAACCACTAGCCATCTATACTCATCACTATAACTACAATAAACGTATTTCTTCACAACTACACTCAACTCACCTCTTAACAGCTACACTTAACTCACCACTTAACAGCTACACTCAACTCACCTCTTAAACAGCTAGACTCCACTCACTTCGTAACAGCTACACTCAACTCACTTCTGAAAATATACACTCATTCCACTTCTTAACAGCTACACTAAACTTACATTTTAACAGCTACACTCAACTCGTCTCTGAACAGCTACACCCAACTCACCTTGCAATAGCTATACGCAACTTATCACACAAAATCTATACTCCACTAACTACTTAACATTTACTCACAAAACTAATTAAAATAGCTACAGTTAACTCACCTCACAACAGCTACACTCAACTCACCTCACAAAAGCTACACTAAACTCTCTCCTAAAAAAATAAACTGAAATCACATGACAACAGCTTTACTCAACTTGCATTTCCAAAGCTGTATATAACTCTCATCACAGCGGCTACTCTGAACTCACATCACATTAACTGTTCTAAACTCACCTCACAACCACTAAACTCAAGTTACCTCACAATAGTTCAATGCAATTAATTGCATAATCATTCACAACGCACCCATTTTAACGTATATCTGAATTAGTCGAAACTTATGGTATGTGCTCGCGTCTGCCTTCAAGTTTAAACATTGTTTGCAAACTTGGAAAATAATATTGCCTTTAACTTCAGCATAATGCTAGCGAGATAGTCGTATGCCTTTGTTTATACTATCAGGCCATTTTTTGTGTTTCTTGAAACATGGGATTTACATGCAGTCTACAATTCAGCTTTTAGGCTACTAATCAAAGGCCGGTGTAATACAATGACAATGTTATCATTACAGCTCAATTTAAGGTTAAATTCAAGTACACTCAGTATTACAGTATGCATTTAATTGGAATATTGCATTGATCAATATTACATTACAAGCAACAGAGATCATGAATTGTTTACATTCGTTTGTGCCTAAATTGAATCGGAAGCTATCATTTTATTATAGACTCTTATAGTTAACAGCGTTGGTATATATTAAACTAAGGCATCTCTGTTAGGCATTGATTGTACTTTTATTAAGAAACATATCTATGTCTTAGGTATATGGATTACAGTTATTCCCCCATCCACTATTAATGAAAGGAACTTATTATTGAAAGAGTCGAGCATACTGGCTATTATTCTTTATGTTTTATCTATATACAGAGAGAACAAACATTGACTAACATAAATTTGCTTGGGTCTTTATTAACCCATTATTAGCAAATATACAATATAGCCGTGCATTATATTTAAACTTAATTTAATATAAATCACGGACATGTTACAATCAAATCAAATGCAATAAAATACTATGTGCTAATTAAATACACCAGCTGCTGTTCGACAATGCTATACTTGCGTATTTGTTTTCATTTTCTTTATTAAAAATAACCTACGAACAATGGTATAAAATAATAGTTGGTTGTATATTGTTCATGGTCAGTTACACAGTTAACAATTCCAAGATATATATAATACACGTATATGATGGTTACACGTTTTTATAAATCCGAATATTTGTTTAAATAAACACATTTTATAAAAACTAAGAAACATTTAAATGTGCATTTTTATTTCTTTGTCATTTTTACAATGTATTACGTTTTAATATGATACCCATACATTGGTGATGCTTTAGTTTGTGTTACACAAAGAGTAAGGGTCAACAATCAAACTTAATAATGAATAGTAGTGATAACTCCGTTGTCACACAGTGTAAATAAACACAACCTTGCATTATACACTATATAGTAATGATCGATTCTAAGTAAATGTTCACAATTTATATTACTCACAAAGTGTATATATATCGAAGAGTCAGTAAGACAAGTATCATTAAGTTAATTTGGCAATCTATTTCTCTATATTTCACAGTCTATATAACATGTGGAGGATTCCTATCAGAGTAATTTTACTTTACTTGAAAAATGACTTAATTACAACAATCGCATGATTCATCCAAAAGCTACAGATACACAATAATCATTTATTTCCTGATTAACAATCACCACGTATCTTCGACAAACACAGCCAAGGAAACACCCTAATTATTACACAGTATAAGTGTTAGTCCATGTCTTACACGCATAATATAATACACATAATGAGAAAACAAGAAGCAGTCAAAACTGTTTTCAATTGATATGTAAAATTAAAAATGGCTTAATGTCTGAAACATGCATGGTGAATGTTGATTTACAATAAGGTAGGAATCGGAATAATTTGACAAAATCACTATTTATATACAACATAAGAACAATAAAAACATATTGTCCTCATATTGCTTTCCAATCTATAACCAATTTAAATAGTAATACAATACAATAAATAATTCATTTGAATAATCATTTAATTGTACAATGTGTTAGACGTTGATTTAAAAAAAAGACGAATCACAACTAACTGATGAAATGAATACAAAATGAGTACAAACTACATATTTGAACAAGTTCACAAGACATTACATCATCTATTATAGTTTTATTTACAGATTATCGAAATTTTGTACAAGACGAAGCCGCTGTATTGGATGCAAAAACATAAAGAGCACACAGCTTGGTTGTATATTTTGATAATATTTTGTAATGTAAAGCAATGTAATATTTATATAGTGTGTTAACATAAGTGATTAGATGACGATTATACCATTACCAATTTGTTTGATTTATTGCATACACATGTAATTGGGGTTACTATTTTCTAAGCTATGCATTGTTTAATGTATTTGTCTGGCTTTCTGATAAATTAAATGTCTCTTTGAAAGTAAAACGTTTTAAAAAGCAAGTCGTTAGAGTCTATTTACATACTACATCTTATAATAAGGATTACATTTGCAGATCCATAGGGACTTATCACAAAACTGCTTATCGTTCGATATGTTTTTTGGAGTAAAACATACATGATATTTATAACAAAGCGGTGACACGTTTGCAGTACGCTATGAATTCATTGCAACACAATAGTCACACACAACCGATCACCAGTACAGTATTGAGAACCGACCATGACACACAAAATACAGCGTATTTAAATAATGGTGACAGCATCAGTTTAATAAAACGAATTGAAATGATCAATAATGACAACACAAATGAAAATATTATAAGACTTGTTTGCTGCACCTAAAGCGAAAGCTACACATGAATCAATAGTTTACTGTATTTGAAACATAAACACACACACAAACATACACGTTAAAGGTATCATTACTCGACTTACATTGTATATCCAATTGTTTTGAGGTTAATCGTTTACATCGGACTATATTAACTGAACTTGATGGAAGCATAAACTTATATTGAAGTTCAGTTCCGATAAATATATTCGATTCGGTATTGACATCTAGTTATATACTATTTTTCAATATTTAACTTTTCCTGCACTAAAATAATAAACAGTGAAAACAGAAGTTATCTACGATATATAATTCAATGTTGGTACGAATTAAATATAAGTTCTTTATTTGATCGTGAAAGGACTCATTCAAATACGCAAGACAGACTGTCTTGACAAAACACAAGGAGCTGCACTTATTTACTGGAAATATGTGTCAACATATTATTTAAAAACCGATCAATTGTTCAAAAGGCAAAACAGTTATACATGTAGTTAACGTTAACACCTATTTTAAACGTTAAACGGTCGAAACGTGAAATACAACACAACTAATACAAATAATACCACATGATACCATAATAATCCTATTTAATCGTTTCGCGTAACATTTGCAAACCTCTTACCAATTTATCAATTTGAATAATTGATCATATATTAAAGAAACACGTTAAGTGAATATACAAATGGTATCGCGTTTGGTAATAGTAGTTGTATACAAATGTGTTGTATGTGATATCAAATTCTTATTGAATTATGTAACAATTGTTATGAAATAAATTTGCCAAACTGTACATTTGTCTCCGAAAGCACGTATGTTAGCAATTTGACTTGATATGCACTGCATACTAGCGTTTTTTACTTTGCTATTATCATCAAATGTGTGCATTGTCTCGTTGAAATGTGGCAAATATGCTGATTCATGAAAAGTGAAACAATTATTGACATGATTAAACAGTAACATATCAAACAAAGACATTTAAACATACAGCAAGGTAATATTGCATTGCATACCAATCAATACAATATAAAACAAAATTAGCAGTTATGTAAACACACTGCAAATAAAAAAAAATATGTTAACAGCTATGTTTTAATACCGCTGATCTGCTTAGGAATGTGCATTTATTGCTTTTTCGGCTATAACTCTAATAATCGACGACACTGAACGTATGGCCTAGTGTTGACATCATTTTCTCCACCCATCGTTAACAAACAGTCCATCTGACAATTATTAGTATGTTCGGTATCCTGTATCATGGGACGAACTGTTGTTCAAAGTGTACACTGATAACAGTCGGATGTCATCCAAGGGAGATCTTTATAGTATGTACACTGATTTACGCCATCCTGGATTTCAATGCAATTGTCTGTTTCCATAATGTTTTGAAGGAACGTATGTGTTCCCTCGCGACCTAAATCTAAATGTAGCTTTTCGATAATCTGTTCTTAATGAGGTTCTTAATTTGACGCTGACGCCACGGATCTCCCAGTTGAACGAGAAATACACATTTAAACGTTGGTAAAGTTTCAAGATCTTCGAAAGTTTATCATATTGTGACGACGACTGTACAGATCGGCACCAGTCCAGCATATTGTTTTTCAGCAAATGTTGATTTACCAATACCAGCCTGACCTTGAATGAATATTCGCCTATTCCTCATAGCCCCCGTGTAAAACATGTCATTGTACTTGATGATTTCAGCTAAGTTTTCTTTGGCAAAGTTTTGATGTGTTGGTAAAGACCAGGGAAAATTATTAATGTTTATTCTATGCCGTGTTGGATTGACGTTACGCCGTTTCAATGTGTCATGACGTATGTGTCCGGTCAAATGGGACAAATGCCTGTGACTCATAGTATCGTTGTAAAACTGTATCAGTTTTTGGCAAAGCTATGCAAAGGGAAATAACGATTCATTTCGTGTACTGATAATTCATTATAACAGTACAGTATTTGACCGTTGGCAGGGAAGACAGATATCATCTTGTCCCGGCAGAACGATTGGTTTCATCGAAAATATTGTTTAGCTATAACTATACAATAAGTATAACTATACAATAAAACTAGTTGTGTTGTATAAAAGTATTGCACTTATCTTATGATGTATTTTAATAGCTTACGGACGTTTACCATGCAATACATTTTGTATAAATGCCTATTCTAGCATTATTCAAAAATACAGATCTGTTGTTTCAAGCGTTCTCACAATACATGTTGGACAATACTTTTGAGTGCATTGTTCGGATGTATCATTACATTTATTTAATAAAACTACATGTGTTCAATCAATGTAATAGCTGTGGTATACGTACCTGCTAATTTGTTTTCATGGTCTATTTGGTCCATGTCCTGGTGTTTTCTCTGAATGCAATCAAAGGCCCCCGAGCTTTTTGACTAAGCTATTGTTGGCATTTGCATCGAGACGTTGAATACATGCTTCCATACCGTGTTTATTTCTTTGAGGGACGTGTCCATGTCTTGGAAATGCATTTCTTCAGCCTTTTTTGAAGTTTTAAATTGTTCTTTTGTATTTTTCAGATATTCAATTCACTGGGATATGAAAAGCTGACCGTAAGAAATCGAACACGTATTACAATTTACTTACACGGATATAAATGCATTAATAATACATAACAATTGATTATCGTATTGTAAGGATTATTTCAATTGCCTTTAAGTAATTGCATATAACAAAATAACAATATTATGTCTGTGGCAAAAATAAAGGTTGTCACTGTAAACAAAAAACTATGACTGCACATCATATCTGGTTTAAACCGGCATGAATAAAAAACACCAGATACAGACTTCTCAACACATTTACATTTGCATTGTATTAATAAAACGTTTTCGATACTATTACTCGTTATACTCATGCTTTAGGTGTATCCAAAATGTTTAAACGACTTACTTCGAACAAAGTATTCTTCGTCTCCAGTGCTGCATTATAAAAAATATGTGTTTGATATTTGATTTTGAATATGCGGCTACATGCATGCTAATAGAAACTTAAATACGTACAAACATATTTCATTGACTGTTTAAGATAAAGTTCAATTGACTTATTGTTCCTTTTCTGCATCTGTTGTATTCGATTTATTATTGTCTCTATGTCCTAAACATAAATAGTAAAATATATTGTTTCATCTTCAAATAGCATGGTATGTCTTTGCTGTTATTGCTTATTGCCATTTAAAATACATTATCGAAGTCTAAAATAAAGCTTGACACCTAATTTGCCAAAACCACGTGAAATATGATAGTCGCTTTATTCTGCATGTGTTGTATTTCTAGAGTGTTATTTATTTGTGCAGCATGTACACTTCTAGTCATTTTTAGTAATAGTGTGATTTCCTTTTTTTTTAAAGTAGAAGTTCCATATAAAAAACACTCATGTGGGTTTGTATGCTAACGGCGTTATGAAGACTGAATAATACTAGCAGAAAGTCACGTTTTTAAGATATACAATATGTAAACACATACAAGTGACAATGATTACCTGCTTTGTCATACTCATTTATTGATCTAAGTATCCTGTTATAAAAATATTAAACGATACAACTTGGACTGGAAAATGCTATCACTTCAACGAGTGTATGCATACAACTGATAGTATATGCAAAAATCTATTTTTGATTAGCAGTTACGTCATACATGGTCTCATCGTCTTTCTATACATACACATAATACGATTTTATACAAAATCAGCTTTGGTGTCTGTTATTATGCTATTAAAGCCATACATGAATTACAAATCTAAAAGTGAATAACAATAATAGAATATGTGTACATAATCGAATCATTAATGATCGAAACGTGGAACTGGGGTACTGGGACAGTACGCTACACAATCTCCAAAATGAAATAAATGCATAATAACGGTAAAATAGTAATTACAAAATGGCTGTACACATTAAATGAAAACTAAATATCAACAGATGTACGCATGTACTACCTTTTCGGAAGGTTTAACATAACTGGTTTCGCTTTTGGCCTAAAAATACAAACACGGAATAAATGTATGTCACACCGACTGTACCTAATGAACTAACACATCCAAAGCTAAATACGTATGAACACTTTTAAGTTTCCATTCGAGTATTACAAGTATAATTAAACGTATGCAAGCATCCTTTTATATAAAGTAGTATAAGAGTGCACGTGCAGACATGTTAATATATGGCTAAAATAATTAGTTACCGTGCCGGAAAGATCATTGGAATCGCAATGCTCTGTTGTATTCTACAAATGGAGTTATTAGCAAGCCAATTAAGTCGGTATTTTAACACCACCATGCTATCGACAATCTTTGTCAGGAATCAACTCTCAAGATCAGTTGTAACGGAACTGATATAAAACCCGTAAGAGAATAAAATTACCTAGGTGTATATATTGACCAATTTATATTTTTTGAACATATATTTCGTTCAGTTTTACAGAAGGGGAATGCTAGACTAAAATTCTTGTATAGCAAAAATGAGCATTTTCAGGTCAAATATGAATGATTTTTGTGTCTTTTTAATATTTTAATACAATGTCACATTCATTACACTCACTGTTCGTGGTAAAACGGTATTGCTGAGGCGCAAAAAAGTAGTGAGATTTGTTCTTCAGTTGAATAGTTGAAGTACTGGAGAATGAAAGTTAAATAACTGGTTACCTGTTAATAAGCGAGTCGAGCGACTACTTCTTTGTCATGTGTTTAAAGTAAAACATAAATGTCTCCTGAGTATTTAAATGAGCATTTTGTTTCTCAAAAATCAATTTATACTACTTGGCTACGCAATAAGGGTGGCTTTGCAATTCTCAAAGTTAAATGTTCAGGAGGAAAAACTTTTTGTTTTCAAGGATGTACCGCATGGAATAAGTTAGTAGAAAATTGTAAAATCAAGGACTATTGGTGTATTTTAATCCTCTTAAGAACTCCTATTTGCATGGAGACACTAATAATTGTAATATATAATGCATACTGTTAACAGCGAGAGACTTAAATTATAAGGGAACAGACACTATGTTCCTCAAAGTATTTTTGTAATGATATTATTTACCGTGAAATATGTATATAGTATCATAATTTGTATATGCTAATGTAATGTACATACTTGCGTACACTTAATTATCTCATCATGTTATAGCATAAGCCTATCTAAGTTACGCCACCTGTGAAAGGACCGCAATGGAAATAAAAGCTTGCTCTTTTTTGTGTTTTCCTTGGCGGTGGTACATTGATTAGAACAGTATCACATTAGTTCTATTCATTTGTATTTATATTATTTTGGTTTCAATTATCGTAAAATTTTTATTCATGTGTAATTGTGTCTTAAATATTATACATGCTTTATTTTACCATTTGCTGAAATAAATAAATAAATAAATATATATATATATACATCTATATAGCTATGTAATTGAACACAACTCATAATTTCGTGCGCGTGTCTTTGATAGCATGCTGGGCGCATTTAGTATGGTAGTCTTTCGTATATAATGATATTAATAAATAAACATGGTGTGTAAAGACGTTATTACAGGTGCATATGTTGGCTTTGCGAACAGCAACCCACCAGTACAGTTCAGACCACAACCTAGACCTCACGATATGAATACAGAGAATATTAGGACAGGGTTCAATACAGATACAGTTTATGACAAGCACGAGCCTGGGCGAGTAATTTTTATGTTGGTGTCAAGCATGATACAATTGATATATAATCACCACTTATCTGAAATTCTATTTGTCCGATGTTTTGTGTAATTTATGTTATTGAAACAGATTCATTGCTTTTAGTACTTTGATTTATATTTAGCCGTGTATATATCAAGTGCTAATGCTACGTGACTGTGTGGGATGAACATTTTATATTGACATGAATAGTTGGCTTGCTATATCCATGAATCGTCGTCACTTATAAAATGATATTTCCGTTATCGTCTTAGAAGCTTTATGAATATCTTGTTCCTGGTGAGTGCATTTATGTTTGCTGTTAATGAACACACGCGTGTTTGAAACAAAACCGGGCTTCAGATTATAATTTTAATTTCTACATTGTCGTAAGTTATTCGACATTTTCATGACAAGAAGATTATTCATATATTTTTTTTCGTTTTAGGTTTTAAAATCGAATACTACAATGACAATATATATATATTATATAGCTATTATATACATAAATATATATAACTCCGTAATTATCACCGAACGTCAGTAGTCATGCATTGCGAATGAATGTGTACATTGGTATTACCTGTAATCGATGCAGGTTAGCACACACTCTCGGTAGTGGTGACTTCCCCATTTATACTCTTCAGTTACCACTGCCACCACGAGTTAAAAACTTACAGATTTGGAAGTTTTCAGTAAAGACAATTATTAGGAGATTTCTTTTTTTACACACATTGCAAAAAAAATAAATGTATCATAATTATTTAATAACAATTACACAGACATGTTGCATTATTTGTCAATGTATATGTAACGATTTAAAATGAAAAACAAAAAGGAAATATATAAAAAGTAAACATAACAACGCGAGGATTTTACGTTGCCCACGTTTTGATCGTGTGCTTGTCCACGACTTAATTCGCGCCGAGTGTTTGTCTATGTTCACATGGAACTTCATGCCCGCAAGGATTTGATTAGCTATGCTGGGACACATTTAAATCTCTGCGCGGAGGTTGTTCTCAGCGTATATTCATCATATTTAAAGTGGTAAATTCATGGTTTGCGTTCAGTGTTAATTCTACATTACTATTTTACCTTACTAACTTTCACTCATATAGCGAAAGAAAAATTGAATATGTCCGTGTAAATGCTAATTTTAATCATATATTGTTTTTAAATTGCAGTAGTTCGAATAAACTCGGATAAAATTGCAAATGAACAGTTTTTTAATCAATTGATCTTTATAAGTGAAGTATAACAACAAACCGTGTATATGATCAAAGTTCGTGTGTATTAACTGACTGTGATTTTTTTACTTTCACAGAACATCATGAATATAATTTTACCTAAAAAAGGTATATTAAGTAATACGTATTAGTGGTAAAACGTTATTGACATTTCATTAATTAATTTATATTAAATACTTATTTTTAATAATTACTACTTTTTTGCATTTTCCATAAACGCTTTATTTTGATTGGATAATCCGCCCATGTGACCTGACATTCATGCCCCGATGGGCCGTTATTATTCATGACCGTACTACTTTGTCAGTCACTATTTGCGATATGCCGTCATTTTTTGCGAGAACGTTCAGTTTGTTTACAGTACTTTTCCATGCACTATTTGCGAAATGACATAAACGTTTTGTGCGAAAGTGTCCATGTTACTAAACAAAATGGCTGATTGATCGGTTGCCGGTTGCAGACCTTGAACATTTTAACGCATTTATTGGGAGATTTGGATTGTTTTACCAGATTGTCTACTCCAAAAATGATTCACAGCTATATGAAATTGCTGATGCTATATTAGAAATGCTATTGGTGCCGTTCAACGAAAGTGAAACAGAAACTACAACGGGAATTCCTAACCCACTGGCAACACGTCACTCGAGACAAGGGAAAAACTACAATACAAAGGGAGCAATTGCGGCCATTTGAAAGTGAACATTACAGTGTATGTCCATTTTAGGTTGCAGTTATAAGAATTGAGTAGAAATGTTCTGCAGTTCATTCCGCATTTCATCGATGAAATGCATACGATTACTTTTTAATGCTTAAGGAAGTGCACCTTTTATTTTTTCCCGAGTTTTTTCTAAGATCGGCCGATGCCGGTAACTGTCGGTAAAGTACGTTACCCAGTTCGTACGATACCTGTTTGATTCCGATTGTTGTCCAACGCATGTTATTTTTAAGATTGGTTTATAAAAAATAATTATTCTATGCATCTTCGCATAATGTATATACTTATGGCGAAACGCAAACAAAATAATGAAATCAGAAATCAAAACCGGAAGTAAAAACGTGGCAAGTAATATGAAAAGGCTTACTAAAAGAAAATCAGAGCCAAATAAACAATAACCATCACAAGATCGTAAATATTATCAACCAGCTTGAATCCTCATAAGGAGATGAAACAATGAAACTCAGCTCAGAAATTGAATTTTCTATTAGTAGTTGAGTCCTTATACTTAAGGTGTGTGCCAATTTGCTTATGAATGTTGCCACATTGTGTTTCTACACGATCAGTATATTAATACCAAGGATATCAGTAAAACTGATAGATGCTCCCCAATGCGCTTTGTCAAGCAATATAAATGCAATGAGAATGGAAAAGATATTAAACTTACTAAAATTAATAGAAATGTGGACTATATTTTTACTATATAAGTCCCAGAAACTCTAAGAAAAATCATTGAAGTGGAATATCAGGCTAAAATACATACCTCTTCTTGGCAATAAGGCGTCCCAAGAAATGTCATTGAAATATGGCTAGTATTGCTGAGAAATAGCCCAGACAAGAAAAGTGTGCTCTATATACTATATGACAAAATTGTTAAAAGTCTCATAACTCCAAGAAAAATCATTGAAGCAGAACATCAAGCTAATATGCACACCTGCTCCTTGCAATGAAGCTTTCCAGAAAAGTTTATTGAAATCAGGCCAGTATTTACTGAGAAATAGCCCGCACAATACTTGATGCAGTATATCTAATTTCAGAAGTTTCAAAGTCCCATAACTCTGAGACAAATTTATTGAAGCGGAACGTCCTGATAGTATGCACACCTCCTCTTGGTAATGAAGCTGTTCATAAAGTGTTGTTTACCTCCAGCAAGCAGTTGCTGAGAAATAGCACGGACAAGAAAGTCAAGAATAGTGCACTTTATACTGATTTCAGAAATCTTCAAAGGCATATAATTCTAAGAAAAATCATTCAAGCGGAACGTCCTGCAAGTGTGCATACCCCCTCTTAGTAATGAAGCTTCCCCTAAAGTTTTGTTGAATTCCAGAGAGTAGTTGCTGAAAAATAGCCCGGACAAGAAAGTGAAGAAATGTGCACGATATACTGATTTCATAAATCTTCAAAGTCCCATAACTCTAAGAAAAATCATTAAAGCGGAACATCATGGTGGTATGTACACCTCTCCTTGGTAATGAAGCTTCCCATAACGTTTCTTTGAATTCCATCTGGTAGTTGCTGGTAAATAGCGCGAACAATAAAGTCAAGAATTGTGCACTATATACTGATTTCAAAAATATTCAAAGTCCTATAACTCTAAGAAAAATAATTAAAGCGGAACGTTCTGGTAATATGCACACCTCCTATTAGTAATGAAGATTTGTGTTAAGTTTTGTTGAATTCCGACCAGAAGTTGCTGAGAAATACTCCGGACAAGAAAGTAAAAAATTGTGAACTATTTACTTATTTCAGAAATATTCAGAGTCCAATAATTCTGAGAAAAATAACTGACGCTGAACGGTCTGGTCATGTGCACACCTTCTATAGGTAATGAAGTTTCCCATGAAGTTTCTTTGAATTCCGGCAAAGAAGGGTGAACAAATCCGTTTATAGCACACACAACAAAAGTGTGACGGACAGACGGAAGGACGGGCGGACAAAGCGGCGACTATATGCTCTCTCGAATTTTGTCGGAGGGAATAGTAAGTATCCATTCAGTTACTAATGCCCCGGTAATGCAGCAAATGCAATTAGGCTGTGGCAGCTGAATGATTTGCAGATTGGACGGCGCCCGTCGAGGTTTTAAAAATACTTAAATGTTAACGGCGACCGGGCGATTTCTTTCGGGGTCAGGAAAAACTCGTCGACCATGCACAGTCCGATCGCCGGGCGGCATTTTTTTTTATCAGATTCTACTTTTAAAACATTGTCTGATTTCAACGGCGAAGGTGCGGTCACCTTTCTGGCGCCTGCCAGCCCGGAAATGCACCGACCGATGTACCGACCATGTCGTCATAGTATCGGGCGGTGCCTGCCGCCATTTTGTCGGGCGACGGCCGGCCGACTTACATTGACTGGAAACCACTCCTGCCCGGCGACCGTCCAATTCACATATTTACCACACGGGCGCCGTTCGGTTATCGTCCGGTCGCCGCCCGTTCTTCAATCTGCTTGTTCCCAATGTCAGTCAGCGAAAATCGTCCGAAGAAAGAGGATTGACACAACTCAAGCACAATGCTTCCCTGGAGTTCAGAAGTGTTGCTCAGCACAGTAAGCGCGATTCTCTGACTGCGCCAGTTGGTAACAGACTAAATCACCAGAATATATATTGGTGACATGAAGATGGATGGAAAATAAGTAAATAAATAATACATCTTATTGTTGATGCATGGTGTGTTGTCCAAGAGCTGAAACATTGAGGGTGTGGGTGGCATTGTCTGTACCCTCAGAGAATTCAAGTTTGAAAAATCAGTGTGTATTGTTTTTAATTGTTATATATGTAATTGAACTGGTGTAACTGGTGTATTACACTTGTATTGCATAAATTTTGGCATATTTGGTAATCATTGTCGTGGAAAAGTACACAGTGATTTTGTTTATAACTGTTTATTTCAGTCAAATATATGTTATAAATGAAAAATATATACAAAGATTTAAGTAAACAAAACCATCAGTCGAGGAAGACCAAATTCTTCAGCGTCAAATTTAAGTTGAGCTACCATCGAACAGTGATAAATAGCAATAATGTTACAAGTATATTTTGTAATGTCTTAGATTGTCGTATTTTATCATTTTCAATCATTACTTTGATTTCATCCATTGTAGTTAATGAATTCTGATGAAAAAATCAATAAGAGGTTGTCATAATTTTCAAACAAATTTTTCTTTTGCATGGAAAGCTGCACTCAAAACATATAATCAAATCATTGGTGTAATACAGATACAGGAAATACTATTTAAAAATAGGTTTCTAATATTGCCCATTACAGCTGTACTACATTAAATAAAAAGTATGTGGTGTAAAGTTGATTTAATAATTTATTTTCACGTACATTCAAATTAAATTGATTTGAAACTTGGAAAGATACATCAAAATGACGAATCACATTTAAATATTCGTGAATGTGTGAAAATGTTGCTGCTTTCGATTTCAAAAGATGTTATATACAGGAATAAGGAAACTCCAGAAACACTACCAGGATACAAACTTGTATTAACATCCGCTATTAAACAGATAAAATAAGAGGTGTATTTTTACCTCGTTATCCAGGTAAATAAATTATTTAAAAAAGTGTTATAACATAAAATAATAGTGAAATATACCATAAAAACGAAGCCTATTCAAGTGTTTCTATTGGTGTCAAACACAAAACGAAATGTGATTGAGTAGAGAGATCACACAGTTAATTAATTTTTGCTTTCACAATCACCACCTAGACATTTTGGAAAGCGGGCTATTTCAGTCAAGTAACACGTTCCTTCATCATTACGCGTTTCAACCAATTTGGAACTGAAAGATGGAACCTTAAGCAACCTCAGAACTGACAGAAAACCACCGCAAAACAAACGCCATGAAACGCCATGAAAGCTTTTGTACTGCGTCGTAGACTGCGTTGTCCAAAAGTAGTTATTTCCGTATCTTCTGATGGTAGTACAAAAAGGGTGTTGGGGGTAGCCAGAGGCTATCTTAAAACGGAATATTTGAATTTTGAATTTTTAAAATTATTTTCAAACGGCTTTATGGCCAACCCATAATACATTACTAAACGTGTCATAGGTGTCAATGGTGACGTATTGCCTAATGCCCCAAATGCCCCAAATGCAAACGACCTGGTATAGATAATCCAAAAGTGAAACTTTTCTAATAAATGATAAGCCCACCTACTGGATATATGCTGTTTGATGGCCATTGGCACTGCATAGGTATTAGTTAACAGTTGTTTAATATTTTAAACAAACCTCCATACACAATGATAACACTATCCGAAATGGGTTATATCGATGTTTGATTAAGCAATAACAATACAATGCATATAAAATTAGCTGTTTTACTGAAGGTAACTAATTCTTAACACGATAACAGAACAGCAATGATTATACAACTTCTCATTATAAAAGTTATTGACATGTGTTTTCCTGTTTCGGTGATCAATGATAAAAAGTGTAAAAGCGTTTTTGCAAATTCAAGCTGCTTCCATGGCTTGTGACGAACAGAGTAAAGTTAACTGTCAACATTTAAAAAGATATTGAATGATAAAAATGATCGATATTATACAGTTGTTCGTATTAGTGGCATACGTTGCTGGAAATGCCAGTAAGTTTTGCCACATTGGTCTGTATACATCGAAAACCAAGTGCATCACTTGTTATCCGTAATAGATTAAGGTGTATTCAATTTTACTCGAAGTACAACGTTAATAAAGTGCATATACGTATAGCGATTAGCGATGATGTCATAACGGCTGGTATGGTTTTACTTGCAATATAGCCAGTCAGTATGTATGACGTGTGCATGGCTCGTCAATTATCTGCTTTCTTCTATTTTGAGATATCGGAACCCTTTACCGAAAGTACTATTCTTTTGGTAGATCGGAACACGAACATTTTGGTATTATGTTAGACTATTTAATTTCGCTCCTGCTATTATTTATTGTTCTATACATGTTCGTGTACCTGCAGAATTGGAAATGGTTACCTTGACATTGGATAAAGTTGTTCTTACACATTGTTAGCAGTCTTACTATTAAGTGTACAGTGTGTTAGGTTTGCTTCGCACCACATTAATCTGCGGTGACGTGTGTGGTATTTTCTTTAAAAAAGTTCACTTTATATTTTACAATATGAATAAATAGTACAACTCAGATAGTTTTCGTAAGTGGTGTCGTGATTACGAGAATATGAACAATAAGTAAAGTAATCGTACACTGAACGTCACGATTTCGAGTATTCATAAACGTTTAACCTCTGAATATTACTGTTCTAAATACTAAACTCTGCTTAGACATTCGCTTTTAAATTGCTAATGCAACGAAATATGCTTATATAGCATGTCAGGAGCTAGAAATATTTTGTTCATTTTTGCCACTAATTTTTGTTTTGTTTGTTATATATAAAACGTATGATAGTTAAACTTTCCCAGACGTTTTGGATATAATCTTCTTATTTGTGGCTGTGAATAACACGTGCGATACATACAACAATTATATATGAGGCTGACGCTAACACATTACATGTAGACAAAACGAAAACTATATTTGTGCTAAAGCGTCCATAATGTATAACAAACAGAACACCGTATATTAACACTGACACCGATAAGGATGGCTCGTATTGAGAAACATCGAACGGGACAGTGATTATCGTGGTGATTAACTGCAATCATGGGTATAAACAACACATCTAAAATTCCCTAAATTTTTACCTTGATCATCAGACGCGCTGATACACTGCCACATTACACTACATAAGCACACTGCTAAATAATACTTAAAATCAATAAATAAATTGACGTGGTATTGTAACTGTGTACATAAATATCATAATACATGATAATGTGTATTCGACGTTGAGAACAGTATTATAATGCATGCGGTTCGAAAAGTCGAAATTTTAAATTTATGTTAAATATTGAAGTGAAATTGGACAATTATTTATTACATTTTCAGTGTCTATATAACCATGGATCAACGTTACAGTTTTGTGTTTATCAACACTGGAGTTTCGTGCAGTTGTGGAAGTGGTCGTTTCGGATGGTGGACGTTTTACAGGACTCGAGCTGTTGAGCTAGATATTCAAAGTATCGCGAAAATATTATACAATGACACCGAATGCTATAAGACATACATGAAAAGTGTGGAACTGTAGTCATTTGCACCATATCTGATCATAGGGTAGCTAACGAAGGTGACCAATGGCACTGAAATATTCAAACGATCTACTTATTCAAGGGCGAATATTAGTTAAATAGTCAAGGTAAGCCTTACATTTAAAGGTGTTGAACGTGTTATTGCTGATCACATATTAAATTAATGTTACAAGAAAGCACCCTTAGTGTGTGTTTTGTTCATTTTTTGTTTTGTTCCTCTTTTAAAGTTCAGTACGCTGAAAGTTGATTGTGTAGAATTAAACAATTTATCATAATTCAAACGAAATTTAGCGATCTGTGTAGGTAAAGGTAATTAGTACCCTACAGTTCTCGGTTAAGATAAGAAAATACACTATTTTCAGTCGTTCAAATTGTACGAAATAATCTAATGGTTTGAGAAAAGTTGTTCTTTTTGATAATGTTTCATTGGAAATAAATCAAAATAACAAAGAGTTTAGTGTATGTAAATAAATACCAGCACTTGTATTTTGAATACATGAAGAAATAAATCATGAATAAAACCTTTATGTTGGTTATGCTTGTTACCCTTAATTTTGGTTATTATTACATACAACAAATGTACTTGTATCATGCGTGATACATGTTATATATTTATTGCATTAATTTACTACGTTCTTTGCTCACATTGAGTAAATTCCTGTTTGAACATGATTTGATTGATTACATTATGCCTGTTGATTATGTTTTTAGAAATCAGCATTTGTACAACGACATCAGTTCTAGAGCCTATAACCGATGCAGGAAGAACCTTAAGTACAAGTTTGAACATTGCAACAACAGTTACAGAGGTAGTGGCTGTGTTCTCAGAGGTGATAGGTAAGATATGTACATGTACACTGTACAAACACTTTCAGAATGTTTCAATACTATACTGCAACCATTAATCGTATCTGAACTTAAGCGCTGGGATGCATTTATATACGTATATTTTGCGGCTTTCTCTAAATTAAATTGTGTGTCTATGTAGCAGTTTACACATTTGATGGGGCACTGGCAAGCTTTGTTTTTGGATGCTTGAAGTGGCACAAATTTTAATATATGGTTTTATATTTTCTGTATTAGAATTGTTATTGCGAATAGCTTCTTTTCAGTATTAATAACACAGACAATTCGGGGTTGTTGTTTGTGTGATAGTGTTCGTTTTCATAACTGGTTTAACCTGTCCTTACATTTTAACTCATAAGTAGGCCGGCTTTGAACTGAAATCAGCAGTTATGGGGTTGTCTAAGGCCAGAGTTTGCTTACTTTTAGTTTCCCGGATCCTCCGACCCGACTTTTTGTGAAAATACAAAAAAAAACACACTGAAACAAAACGAATATTGTAAAAATACTAACGTACAATAGATTGTGTAAATCACAGTCATAATATAAAAACACAGCGAAGCATATATTAATTCCACTTAAATCATGATTACTGTATATGCATGTTGACAAACGTTGCATTGTATTATTGCTATGTTTACTGTGAACAAAAACGTCGAGACACTTAAAATAAAAAAGGCCTGGCCTAAGTATGTGTCAGCTAAGAATGGGTTGGCAGCTCACACCAGCCTCAAGTGTATTTTAAAACGAGATTCCAAGAACACACCGTTAACTGAAAAAACTCGTATAAATGTATACTATTAAATAAATGTCCGGTTCTGGTCAGCGCTGCAATAAACAATAACTAAAGTCTTATGATTAGTAAAGTAATATAACAGGGCTGTAACGTCACACATGGGAATCGCCGCCAAAGAAGTGCGCAAACGTATATATGCGCTAATTTTTAACGCATATAGATAACAGGTTATGCAAAATGCACAAAGCATTCGTAGATTATGTGTGGCGTCACTGTACCTTTTTATCACACACACACAAAAGTAACAATAATAATTTGTATAAAATTGAAAACAAATCAGAGAATATGCGTATGACGATGAAGATGATGATAATGATGATAAAAACAATATGTTTATGGGGTGTATATGCTAAATGTATAATGGAATCACACATACTTAAAATGCACAATGTTTTAAAATGGATTTTATGTATTGGTAATTAACACGTCATACACTTTTCTATACAAGAGTAATTATGCTAGACTGACTATCATACTGCCGCAATTACATGGTGAGAATCAACTAAGTAAATGCCTTCCAACACAGTACTATATTGTAATGGACAAAATGCACACGTATTACAATAAGACTTTTTCCCATGTTCATGAAAACATATATTTTAGTAGCAGTAATATGTTTATTTTAAGAAAAGATATACATTGCCAAAAATGTGTTTTTCGATACACCGTCCCTGCAGGATTCGAACTCACGCCTACAAAATCGCGCACTTAATTAAAGGTTTCCCACGCTACAAAAAAAGTTATCGATAAGGCGCAAAAGCACTTCATTAATATCGATTTTATTAATGCCACTAATTAGCCCGCGCCCGCGAAAAGTGTCGCGGTGACTACATTTTATAATTATAAAAAAAATATTTGTATTCTTTGTTTATAAAAACGAGACCCATGGGTTCCACAATCATATAATGAATAATTTTTTTAATGTAATTTTTAATCGTCGATACGCCCCTTTAATGTATTGACAATTGCATTTACCTAACTGTTTAATTCGATGCAATAGTAATTTCTCATTGTATCTACTCCCTTATGTAATATATGAAAACCGGTTTAGGTACATATAGCATAGGCCGTTCAAAAGTCGTGCCCGCAGATCAAAATGATACAATACATGTTGTTGACCCATGCATTGTCCAAATAAACTATTAAAAATCATAATTGTGTATGCAGTTTGCAGTATTTTAGCATTAAATGCTACTATATAATATTTAAATAAAGGCTGTGGACGCTTATAATGTAGGAATAACGAAACTAGAGACGGTTTAGCGTTTTTAATTGCAACGACTGTGTCTATATTCGCATATAGGAAAATAAAAACGCGTTTAAGAGGTAAGAACGTGTGCTACAATACTGACATATACACATGTGTATTGCTTGCAAACATATAAAATAATATATGTATTGTAATATTGTTGTACTAAGCAAAGTTACATCTATTTATTCATCATAAAATGCGTTTGTTTGGTAGTCAACCCTTAAATAACTAAACTTGATAATTATATCATAGCAGATCTGCAAACTACGACAATGGTGAGAAGCAATTAAGAGCTGAATCTAGAAGAAGACACACATGCGCATTACAATGAAATTGCGGAAATATCCCGTGAGTTCCTTGCTCATGATTTTAAAGTACCTGACACATTGAGCAGAACGGGCAACAGCCATACAATACAATAACAACAATGGACCACTTCGACAATATAACAATAACTCCATCGATGGCAATTGGCGATACTCCCCACAGAAATACACTCACAGTTATTGACCACTACGTAAACATACCCGTAAAACCATCAATGGACAAGGGTAACATTCCCTAGATATCAAAACAAACGAGGACACCAGACAAAAAGTCCACACCAAGGACTTGCATCACACTTAGAACAGAGCACGAACCGATTTCATTTATGACATTAGCCGAGATTAACATTTCTGACGGTAAGACAACCGTATGATGTAATACCTGATAAACATGTCAAATGTAAACTAATGTAAATGCATTTATCAACTTCACATTGTAGCATACAAATTTTAGGTGTTAATTGTTTATTTGGCTATTTCTACATGCGGCAATGACATTCCAAGTACTGTAAGAAGCTATGAATGTGATAATGTTAAGACTTAATTTGTTTGGAATGTTCTGTTGGAATGGCAAACGACGATCTCGAACGATCTTCCAACCATCCAACATAAAACAGACCCAGATATTCGATTCGGAACTAAAATTAAGGTTAGATATATAATGTAAAAAAGAGACATTTCACGCAGAATTTTTATGTTAATAAGATGATCGCAATGTATGGACATGAATAAAACCTTAATGAAATACAATTGCACATACATTTTGTGTTTAAATATAAACAAAGTGAAACTCCAGCTGCGACAACATGAGGTATCTCGTAGTATTATAAACATCAACTCTGAGTGTTTCTATAAATGCTATGTCGACACGTTAATAACTATAGTCATATGTGATATACAGGACGGATACGGAAAATGCAGTCGTTACGAGAATCTGGATCAAGCCGGACGTTATGACAAATCGCAGTACAGCTCAATACTTGTGAAGTCAGAATGAGACGCCGTGTTCCAGATGGTGTTACTAAATTTGTTGTTGTTTTTTCGGTTCTAAAGATCAAACGTAAAACAATGTATGCAAATTATTATGGTTCTACTTGTAACAGAGTATTGCTTTTGTTGTTGTGCTTATTTTGCAGATATTGTGGACTATACCGACAATCCTGTTCATGGCAAAACCTTGATATATGTGTGCAACGTGCCGTGCTAGTTCTTGATATATATAAATTTTGAACAGCAATTTCACATTTGTATCAATTATTATGATACGCGCAATTACGTTTCCTCATGTTACGTTTCAAAATATTGCTTCGGCATATTGTTGTTTTTACAGTTTATTCTATAAAGGAACATGCACATACTGTACAATCACATATTAAATCAAAGCAGCTGTTTTGTGTTTTGCTTTCATTTTGTTCTTTATTTTACACATACATAATGAATACACATCTGTATTATGTTCACAAACGCAATTGCATGAATAAAGATTGAGAACGTTGAGAAATGTGGTTACATTTTCTTTTAAAATATTGTACTACTCGATCAAGTTGTTAATAACAAACACGTATTTTTGATTTGATTTGTCTGCGTCTTAACATAATTCTATTTTTAGCATGACTGACTTTGAGTTTTTAAATGTAATTCTCATCTAATATTGAAAATTGGATTGCATTTTCTTCAACTATGTCAAGAAACAAGATTTTATGTAGCTCAATCGGCATTTTTTTTTTAAATTAAACCCCGGACTTGCTTAGTAATGAGATTCATCTATAGGTGTTTCTGTAAGCGTCTGTCTCAACAGCTAAAAGGCAAGGCAGTGATTAATCAACGAAACTGTTGGTAATTATCATCGTATCGTGACTGTGTGTTGCGGTTAGACCGGTAAATATGTTGGCGACTAAATTCTTAGTGTCCAAACCCGCAAATGGCATCTTGTTTCAGAATGATATGAGTGCAGTAATGGTTCATTATAATGTATTAGCCTAAAGCAAGAAATAACTAAACGTATCGATTCCTTTTGAGACTCAAATTTAAATGTGGTGTTGCCCTTAAAAACAAAACACTACAAACTCTTTAACTGGCATATCATGGATTCAAACGGTAATCTAGATCACCACCGAAATCCATTTATTTACGTATTGGTTTATTTCCATTCTTTCAAGCAAAGGTCACGCAGAGCCGCTTATAAGTTTTGCATAAGTTTCTATAAAGGAAAAAACAGAAAAAGGCAAAGCAATACCAGAAACATCCTTTGCTGAAGTTAAAAGGAAACGCATCATCCATACAAACTATTGCTAAAAAAACGAAAATCTAAAATATGACGATTGATCTTATTATACTCGTATATGATTCAAAGTAGTGTTGAATGCCGTGTAGAACCGTAAAAAATATGTTAAGTGATAGATAGTGTATGATAGGAGTCTGAAAGGGCGAATGTTAAAGCCCGTTTTTGTTTGCCATGTTCTTAAACTACATTGAGCACATATGGCACAGTGGCCTATCGGGTATTGCCGTTAACATGTTCAATTTTCTATTCTGATGATATTGTAAGTTTTGCCAATGGTAGTGCAGAACTACAAATCAGTCTTAATTTATTTGAACATTATTGTAACCAATGGAAACTCTTCATTAATACAACAAAAGCAAAAGTGAAGATTTTTCGTAAAGGTGGTAGAAACCAACAGAATTTACTGAAGCACAATACACTCTTTCTGGAATAGCCCTTAACACCATATATAAAATGAATAATTGACTTATACAAATTTTCAGAAGTAACCTTCAACCACAAACTAGACTTGTTTGAAAAACGTATTCTACCTATATAGAATTATGGTTGCAAAATTTGAGGCTTTAATAAAAGCCTACCTGTTGAACGTATTCATTTGCAAATTTGCAAAAATATTCTTTGCGCTGAAAAGAGTACAAACAATGACTTTGTTTATGGTGAATTGGGTACGTTTTCTATGCAGACTATGGGGCAGTATAACATTATTAAATATTGGATAAAACTATTACAGTGTAATGAAGACAAATTTGTTAAAAATAGTTTACACAATGTTGAAAAACGATTTTGAAATAACCCAAATAAGTAAAATTGGTGCTCACAAGTTAAAATGCCCCTCTGTTCCTTAGGCTTCACGATGTGTGGATATTGCAATGCGTTAGAGATGTTAACGTGTTTTTATCAATCGTTAACCAACGTCTAAAAGTCGCATTTGTACAAAACTGGTCAAGTCGATTTAGTGAGTCTAGTAAAGCCCTATTGTATAACAACATCAAGTCGTTTGAATTCTATGACTACCTGAGTCTAGTTAACTGCAAACAATTTCGAATATGTATTGCAAAATTACGTGTCTCATCTCATAGATTACATATAGAAACAGGCCGATGGAATAGACCAGAAGCCTCACCAGTTGAAAACAGAACATATTTTTTATGTAATACGTTAGAAGATGAATATCACTGTTTCATGGAATGTGGTTTATATAATGATTTACGTGCCAAATATGCAAAAATTCATACAACTACTTGAAACAACAACACAGAAGTTACTTAGAAATTTGGGGGCTGATAAATTGTATTCCTTTTAGTTAAGAAATCAGTCTTTATATGTCTAATTTTACTAACCAGGCTGTTTTTATAAAAAAATTTCTGTAAGGATATCTGATATTTTAACTAAAACTTTGTTTTATATATCTATGTATATCCTAATCAGGGGACTTATATGTATTTATCCTGTTTAGTGAAATATAATGGCTCCATCTCCATCTCCAACGTGTTTTACAGTTTTTCATAATTCTATGCTCCATAAGCAACACACATTGCATACATGTATTTGTTTAGTTATTTCGGCTCTATACTCTGTCCTGCCATATTGCTTTACTTAAGAAGGTTGTCCTCATTGGTCTTTGGACCTAATGAAACGTATAAAAATAAACTACTAACGTACTAACTACTATTATATATATATTACTTCAATAAACGTACTAAATAATATTAAATGTATAAAGTA
The DNA here is from genome assembly GCA_027627225.1 of Congeria kusceri. NCBI lineage: Eukaryota > Metazoa > Mollusca > Bivalvia > Myida > Dreissenidae > Congeria > Congeria kusceri. The sequence continues at coordinate 17,091,567 of CM051026.1, read as the reverse complement.
GAAACTTATAAGTAGCACTTATAGACACTATTAAAATAAACAAACTGATCTGATAAAGTTCATTCATTGGAACATTTTACTATCTTTCGAAACTCTTCTTCTATGAGAGTAGCTTTGTTTGAAAAATAGTATATTAGTACATTGATTGAATCAAATTGTAAGATGTAAACATTGTTGGCAAGATTGTTGCGTGTACGTATATGTTCAATTGATATAGGGATTCAACATGTAGTCACATGTCGCCGCTTATCTGGTTTAAACCATCAGAGCATTTAATGCATTTGTGATGTACACTGTACTCAGGTTAGACACCATTTAATACTCGGGCCTCAAAATGGATCCGTTATAAATTAGACTGGTCAAATTCCAGAAACCTGTTGCATATACATTTTGATGGATTGTGGCGCCGAGTTAATTGAGATTGTAATGTTCAGCAGTTTATTTGCATTGTATGTGGAGCCTTTTGTCGAACTCATGAATGCAATATATTTATTGCAAGAGTTTTCTAGCGATTTACTAACATCAAGTGAGATGCATTTAAATACTCAGCGAAGTTGTAACATTTCATAATGATAACGGTAAATGTGCTTACATACTTGTATGTGTTTCAGGAAACATATGTACAGATGGTTGGTACATCTTTTTAGATTATGGCCCATGTATTTATTGTTAAGAACTTCAAAATAGTATCATGAGAAGGTTCTTATTACGCAGTATTTATTTTACGCATGCATTTCAAATGTCGTATGCACACTTCAAAATGAGTTTGGTAATTATGCTAAATAAGATATAATTTTGTTTGTAGTAAATGGTTGTGCGCCCGAAACAAAATAAATATGTTTTATTTAAATTATTTATTTGATAATAAATAGTACAGCTACACTATTCAGTGTTCGTATTGATTATACTATGTGCATTTGTTTCGATATAACCTACTACTGATAATTACCTTTAGTTTCAGTTTCGTTTCTAAAAATTGCCTTTAGCGGAAGTAAAACCTTATAAGGTGTCTGTTTTACAGCGGAAGGTATGTTAGTTTTAATTTCAGACAAAACTACTGTTCGCCCCGTTATAAGCTTTACATTGAAAGTGATACAAGAAATTCCAGAGCGCAAATGATGATTCCTCTGTGAACAAATACCGAATTATTGCATTTGTAACTCATATATCATTGGATAAAGGATTAATTAAATAAGTAGACATGTGTTTAAGGTACACTTGAACTTTTTTAGTTTGAATACACTTAATGTTTATATATGTTTATGGCTCCATGTCAGAGACCTTACTTCCGGGGACTACTTCAGGGGACTACTTTAGCTACTACATCCCGTCCATTGTTCTCTCTTAGGGTCAAGAACATGTACCACAACTACAAACACGGCATTCAATTGTTCATGCTTTTTTTTACTTGCCATGATATTGTTTCAGATTAACCAAAAACCTCGCAACGTCTATCTATATACTTACTTAAATCTGTGTCTGTATACGTGTATATATGTTCACGCACCATTGGGATCATTGTATAATTATATACAAAAGCAATGTTAACATTTCAATTCAGTGTTTATGAAATAAACTTTAGTGATAAATCTATAATATCTTTAATATCAATACTATGTTAATTGTAGTGTCTTGTAGTCGTCTACTATTCGTTTATGTAATGCAATTTGCAATGTAGCCATTTCCTCATGACAAATACGTTTTCATTCAAGAGACACTCTCGTAAAGATAACAAACAACGGATATATATACATATAACAATGCTAATATCCCCTTCACCACTGCAACGATAACTACACCTCGCCAGACTATAATGGTGCATCCGTACTGGTATTAATACATGGTTAAATTTAATTATGTGTTCATCCATTCTCACAAACACACAAACATGAGTTCCTTTGTGTGACAACTGTTTTTGTGTGTTGTTTTTAATATGCGTTGAAGACGTAGGAAATGCATTTTAAAATCATGATGACATATAACGTCCACGCTGATGATATGGACATTAAATGCGAATGACATATAGAAATATAACAATATTGTCAAAACATTCTAGCTATTGCCGTATATAATTGGATTGCAAGTTAAAGCAAACGACGTTTTGCTGTATTTTGTAAAGGAACACGCAGCCGACTTTTCAATTCGCTCTGTAGATAATTACGATGGAAATAATGTACGTAATCATATTGGTAAGAAGCACATTCATGGATATATACACGGACACACACATATATGAACATATTTAAATAAATGTGGCTGATGTATTATGAACAGTTATGTGATTTTGTCAGAAAGGGTGTGATGTTTTTCATAAGTATAATGGCCTATGGATCCGTTCGTAATCAATTACCGGTTGTACATGCATAACAGATCGTTAGAGAATGACATCTGTAAAGCATTTCACTATCGCTTCAAGTATTGTATAGCATAAGATGAATCCTAAAACTGAACAAGGCAATCTTCATTTCAATGTGAGTCATAGATTTAAGTATGTTATATACCAGTTTTGTTCAGGTTAACTAGACTTTCCTGCTGCCGGCCCATGTGGGGATATTTATATTATCAATTGCATTACATATTATGAGCTTATACAAAATGAAGCCCATGTTTTATTGTTTAAATTATGCAAATTTGTTGATATTTTTTTTTAACAAAATCCTAGGAGATTGCTAATTAATGTGTATATTTTCTGTACTGTTTACCTATATTCTTATACGTGAGTTCATTTTATTTTTGTATTTAGCTTTGTTTTCTTCCTTGTACAACCAGCAGCCTGATCTTTTTGTCTGTGTTATATATGGTATCATGTTTTTAACTCATATCACATGAATATGTGTGATGATCGTAATAAACTGAAATATGTATATACGGTATAACTTAATTACACAATGTATCCTTATATTGTTTATTTAAATCAAAAACTGATATTTAGTGGGTGTCGTTTTATTCAGTTTTGGTCATGTTATATAATTATGTCAGCATATATTTTAAGTTAACTGTTTTAAATAGTGTTTATTTTAACGTAATCAACCATATTTTAAATGCAAAACTTTACAAGTTTCAATGCACATAAACAGACATGTTTGTTATCACGACGGTGCAAATACAGTATCCACATGACATGATTATGCTTTGCTTTTTTTCCCTATTTCGTTTCATAATTGCTGCTCTTAAATAAACGTAACGATCAGCTTAGCGCAAACTGTAAATGTTGGCGTTAAACGCTGTGCGTTCATTTTTATGTATTTTAGAAAACTGTTCAATTGTTAAAATGAATTGGATTATACCATTTTGCGTAATGGGTATGCATACCGTTGGTAACGTTTGCATATTGTTTTCTCTAAAAATATACTGCTAAGGCTCTTGATGTTTAACAATACCTATTTGTGTCGTATGGACATAATTATTTCGATCGAAAGAGGGTAAAGCGATTAATTATTCAACACTACAATACAGACGTATATTGTCTCGCGTAATGCTGTAGAATTGTCACTTGTTCACTGATTTCTTTACAGGTAACCTGTCGATAGGCTTATTGGCCATGTCCGACTATTATATTTGCTTATTCGTGGTAGTGAAATGCGATGCCCTGAAACCAAATCCGATATTTAACATTACTTTTACTATTTAAAAAAATAATGATCATGCAAATTTATTTTAAAGAAACATACGGCCCCTTAACTCAGAGAAAACATGAACCTTCTCCCCGCTTGACTTATTTTGGTCAGGCAATATATACTAAATCCCTAGATAACTATGTAACAGCGTCTGTACGGTACAGGTACAATATGGATAGAAGTGATAGATAATGAAGGTACACAGTAATCAACATGACATAAGAACGTGAGACTTGATGATACATTAATTACAATAATAACATGTATCGGTCTAGGTTGATCGTCTGATGCATTTAATTAATATTCCTTCTGGCTGTTTGCACTTGTGAACTTCCTGAATGGTAAAACCTTTACTTTGATCATACAATTAGAAATGTGTAATTTAAGCTACATATGTGTGACTTCGTCACAAACACGACTTAAAATAAACATCTAGGATGATGCCCACATACATTAAAATTGCTTTTCAGTTTCTCCGGAAACATGGATTAACGTGAGAGTGTTATGTACATCAACAGTGCAGCGATGGTATTGGTAGTTATGGGATTTGGACTTTTTACAGAGCTCGACATGGAGAGCAAAATATTCAAAATATGGCCAAAATTTTAAACAATGGAAACACATGCAACGTAACTTCTCATCCATTCTTTGAATCAATACACTGCGAGTGCGCTCATCTAGGTGGAAGGTGGGTCGTGTGCACCATTTCTGATGATAGGATTGCTGATATTATATGACCAGTGGCAGTGTTCGACATTCAGAAATGGATCCATCTATTCAAGCAACATATTTATTGTGAGACAACTAATTATGCACAAATAAGTATTGGGTCGATAACAATTTTACTTTTATCGTTGTTTTCAGCTATTTATTTTAAACATATTGTATTTGTTTAAATTGCACTCCTTGGTGTCTTATCTTTACACAATATATAAATACATTTTTACAAGTACATGTCTCAGACGGTCTTTATCTTTGAACATATAATACAAATACAAACGAATACCTTTCAATTTTCTAAACTCCTCTTCGTCTCCAAAAATGTGTACACAAATTAAATGTTTGTTAAATATATTTAGAACCCCCAGCAACAAGGTTCAATTTGCGTTTCGCGTTATAATCAACACTATCCACACAGTTGTTGAACGCATGTGCACGTACATGAGCCACGGGACATTATGCCTGATCATTATGTTTTTAGAAACCAGCATATGTACAACGACATCAGTTGCAGAGCCAATCACCGATGCAGGGCAGACCTTAAGTACAAGTTTGAACAATGACACGGTAACAGTTACAGATGTAGTGGCTGTGTTCTCAGAGATGGTAGGTAAGACATGTTATTTACTATTTCAAATTTGTTTCAATACAATACTGTAACCGTTAATTACAAATAATATGTTCTGTAGCATACATACACACGATAAATATACTTCATATATGCGCATATGATTTACGGTCATCTCTTGAAAGAGTACATTTTGTTGTTGCTGCTGCGTTCTTTTCATTTTTTTTGTACCATGCATGTACATGTTTTACAAGAATACTTTAAGATGTGATTCTAGTTAATTGTTTTTTTCAACAGCTTACATATCTGGTAAGACACTTGCGAGCTTTGTTGTTGGATGCTCAAAGTAAATATGCAATACAACATTAATACTCATAAACTGTTTTTTGGATGAAGTAGATTCATATCATCTACAATCGCTTAATGTGTATACATGTAAATACATGTTCTTTGTCAATATTATACAATATAACATATGCAAATTAACATATTTTACAGAAAGCGTAACCACAACAGACATAGCAAACGTTTCCACAACAACGAATGCCAACGATGCAACGACAGCTGTGAGGGATTATTTTGGCAACTTATATTTCAACAGTAAGTAAACGTAAAAATAATAAATTGTCTTTTAGAATCCAGATGATGTCATCAGCATTAGTGCCAAGAAGGCTGATAGCCAATTATGTATTTCAATGACGCTATGTCAGTCTGGTATGGATCGTTTAGAAACGCCGACAATCGCCGATTCTGCAGCTTCTAAAATCAGTAAACTGCAACACACCTTAATAAATTATATACTTTTTATATGTACATGTTTTACTTTGCACAACACTACAAAGTTCAGGCTATACACATTTGTTTAAATTGTTATACCAATTACAACGTCTGACGTAATATACGACCTCCTCAAGACAACTTTTTAATAATTTAATGCTTTTTACTCTAAGCACAATACATATATTAACACAAAACATCACATGCATATCAAAGACACTTAATGGTGTCTGTGTTTTTGTTGTTGTTGTTGTTGTTTCTATATAAACGAACTGTTGGTTTTGTATGGCTCAACTCAACAACAATAACATGGCTGATTAGAACCATCCTTATTTGTTTTACATAACTATTTTACCTACACATATACAGTAAACAATGAAATAAACAATTATTGAAGTCATATTATAAGTACCGTTATATATCACGGTTCGAAAATGGTTATTTTAACAATGTTCAATTTGTGAAAACAGATACTTCTATACCATTGTGCAGTTATATACATTCAGCATGCACTGAACGCCATCTTTAACGTTTGTAAAATATCGTGTTAAATTTTCTAAATGTATACAATATTATTTTTATGCAGTTTCCGGAAGAGAATTTATACTCATAATGGTTGTTGCTGGTTTAGCAGTTGGTATTGCTTCCATCTTACATATTGGACAATTAAAACGCGCTCATGGGGTATGTAACAGATACGTGTAGAAAATGTGATACATATGTGTGTTGCTTTCAAGCAACATATAAATCTTGAATTCTATATTCTGTTCAGCTAATGCTCAACAAACACATTTTGCATCTCGCGGCGTTTGGGTGGTGCAGTCAGAAGTGAGTTCTCTCAGAGTATACTGATATGTTGCGCGAAACTTCGCCAGGAAATTACTTGACAGCAAGCGCATCAATTGTTCAATATAAGTAAGATAAACAGACCGTGTGAAGTCGCTATGCACCCATGTTAAAGGCAGGGTATGTAATGTGTATACAGTAACAATATAAGGCCATTCTGTTTATATATTTTGTTTAGCGTCAACCTCATTTTGTAAAACCTAGCTACCTATTCACAAAAAACAAACAAACTCGTTCTTGATCTTGATCATAGAAAACGGAATAGTTTTTTATGCTTTAACAAAAGAAACAGTATATGAAATATATTTAAGACTACTGACTAGTTGAACGACTATCAATTAATGACATATTGAAATACACAAAACTTTTCAACAGTCGAGTTTACATAAATTGAGCATAATAACATATCATAAATACACAGTAGTATGTAAGGGTTCATGTAATTTTACAAAAAGGTATAAATTATATGCAAGTATTGTCAATGTGCGGCACTTCGTCATTATTATAATAAACTAATTGCAGAGGCCCTTTTTGAGATCAAAGTTTGTTGTTACTTTTTCACATTGTATGTATGTGTGTGCCTGGTGGAACCGCTTTGCTAACATTGTATGTTGCGTTCAAATAAACCTGCAGTGATTGTGATTAGTCAAATCAAGGCTCCTTGTCAACTTTAACTGGAACACCATTAAGGAAGAAATAATTGGTTGCCTGATGCCATTCGAACTTGTGGAATTGTTACTACTGACTTTATTGATATCACAGGCCAAATGTTAGCTATTTGGTATATCATTAACTCAAGCCAGGTGAATAACGTCCTCTCCAGTGTCGGTGAAACCACCCATAGGGTTTGTGCTAACCTTATTGTCATCTAACCCCTTGACTAAGAAAAGTGGTGTCCAAGGAGAGTGTACTGTAGCCTTTGTATAGGTTTTGAAGCCATGACTAAATTGTTGTCATACAGTACTTTCATTCTCAATGATACCCCGCTGCTTTGGGGCTCGTTGATTACCTACTGAGATACTAGTTAACCGGGTGATTAATGTGTCAAAAAAAATGCCAAGATTAAACAGCTAATTGACAAGAACCGTCTCGTCGTTCTCGGGCTGAGAAAAGTTGCTTTCCGAACATGTATGGTACTATTGCAGTATATACTGGTTTTCGAGGCTTGAATATGCGTGGTTGATTCGTTAATGCAATTGCAACACACCAGTAAAAAAGGAAAGCTCTGACGAACTTTGTAAAATGTGTTTTATTGACAACACTGAACCATGGCAATGTTGAAACAAAGGGCGACAACTGTTGTATACAAAGGGTTAAACCTCACCAATACAAATGGAACTATCTTTAGTCTATTAAAATGGCATATACATATCCGGAAAAACAAGAAAATGCACAATGGTGGTAGTAGCAAAAGTAAATATCATTAATACGAGTTACTAGACGCTCCATTTTAATCGCTTTCAACTCTTATCAAAATGTTTCTTTTTTCGGCTGACGGAATTCAAAACCGACTCGCACGCGGACGCTTAACAAATAAATAAAACAGAATGGCCCAAGGTATTATTTGGGTGTCGTAATATTTTGGGACATGAATAAATTCAACTTCCAATTGTGTCCCCGTATTAGGATCGAGAAAATACTTATTTTTAAATAATAAAGGGTGTCCCAATATTTAGTTTGTCTCAATACGTAGGGTAATTACGGTATGCAACGTATATAAAAAAAAATACATCTTTGTCTGAATACGGGTATTTTATGTTTCTTTAGCATCGGGAACATTACGTGAATAAATCTTAAACTATTTCAATGTTGTATGAACATGAACAAATTCAATTTCCAATTGTGTACCCGTATTAGGATCGAGAACATACTTATTTTTAAATAATAAAGGGTGTCCCAATATTTAGTTTGTCCCAATACTTAGGGTAATTACGGTATGCAACGTATATAAAAAAAATACATCTTTGTCTGAATACGGGTATTTTATGTTTCTTTAGCATCGGGAACATTACGTGAATAAATCTTAAACTATTTCAATGTTGTATGAACATGAACAAATTCAATTTCCAATTGTGTCCCCGTATTAGGATCGAGAAAATACTTATTTTTAAATAATAAATGGTGTCCCAATATTTAGTTTGTCCCAATACTTAGGGTATTTACGGTATGCAACGTATATAAAAAAAAAATACATCTTTGTCTGAATACGGGTATTTTATGTTTCTTTAGCATCGGGAACATTACGTGAATAAATCTTAAACTATTTCAATGTTGTATTTAATAACTGTTGGTGATTTATCTATGTGTGTATAACATCAATGCTCTGTTTATGCCTTGTCGTGTAATAGTCTAGTATTTATGTATGCTATGAAATTTGTCAAATAGCTAAACCACGTGGCAAATACGTTTCTGTTCAAGAGCAGTTTCTCAAAAAGGTGAACATAAACTTATAAATGTTTATAACTAGAACAACCCGCTACTTCCAGTTGGCCTATGTGGTACGTTCACACTAACATGTATATATGTTTCCATGCAATATTTCAGATGCTCATTTGTTCGTCCATGTCAGAGTTTGGACGTTAAAGACCTAGATTCATAATAAATATAGATATCACATAATTAAAACTGTATAATGAATTTAATGGCATATAACGTCCATAACATAAACTTATAAATGTTTATAACTAGAACAACCCCCTACTTCCAGTTGGCCTATGTGGTACGTTCACACTATGGTGTAAATATGTTTCCATGCAATTTTTCAGATGCTCATTTGTTCGTCAATGTAAGAGTTCGGACGTTAAAGACCTAGATTCATAATAAATATAGATATCACATAATTAGAAGTGTATAATCAAATTAATGGCATATAACGTCCATAACAATCTCGCCCAATATTAACATATTAATGGCATATAACGTCCATAACAATCTCGCCCAATATTAACATATTAATGGCATATAACGTCCATAACAATCTCGCCCAATATTAACATATTAATGGCATATAACGTCCATAACAATCTCGCCCAATATTAACATATTAATGGCATATAACGTCCATAACAATCTCGCCCAATACTAACATATTAATGTCATATAACGTCCATAACAATCTCGCCCAATATTAACATATTAATGGCATGTAACGTCCATAACAATCTCGCCCAAATTAACATGTTAATGGCATATAACGTCCATAACAATCTCACCCAATATTAACGTGTTAATGGCATATAACGTCCATAACAATCTCGCCCAATATTAACCTATTAATGGCATATAACTTCCATAACAATCTCGCAAAATATTAACATGTTAATGGCATATAACGTCCATAACAATCTCGCCCAATATTAACATGTTAATGTCATATAAAGTCCATAACAATCTCGCCCAATATTAACATATTAATGGCATATAACGTCCATAACAATCTCGCCCAATATTAACATGTTAATGGCATATAACGTCCATAACAATCTCGCCCAATATTAACATGTTAATGGCATATAACGTCCATAATAATCTCGCCCAATATTAACATATTAATGTCATATAACGTCCATAACAATCTCGCCCAATATTAACAAATTAATGGCATATTACGTCCATAATAATCTCGCCCTATATTAACAAATTAATGGCATATAACGTCCATAACAATCTCGCCCAATATTAACAAATTAATGGCATATAACGTCCATAACAATCTCGCCCAATATTAACATGTGAATGGCATATAAGGTCCATAACAATCTCGCCCAATATTAACATATTAATGGCATATAACGTCCATAACAATCTCGCCCAATATTAACATATTAATGGCATATAACGTCCATAACAATCTCGCCCAATATTAACATATTAATGGCATATAACATCCATAACAATCTCGCCCAATATTAACATATTAATGGCATATAACGTCCATAACAATCTCGCCCAATGTTAACATATTAATGGCATATAACGTCCATAACAATCTCGCCCAATATTAACATATTAATGGCATATAACGTCCATAACAATCTCGCCCAATATTAACATATTAATGGCATATAACGTCCATAACAATCTCGCCCAATATTAACATATTAATGGCATATAACGTCCATAACAATCTCGCCCAATATTAACATGTTAATGGCATATAACGTCCATAACAATCTCGCCCAATATTAACATGTTAATGGCATATAATGTCCATAACAATCTCGCCCAATATTAACATATTAATGGCATATAACGTCCATAACAATCTCGCCCAATATTAACATATTAATTGCATATAACGTCCATAACAATCTCGCCCAATATTAACATATTAATTGCATATAACGTCCATAACAATCTCGCCCAATATTAACATATTAATGGCATATAACGTCCATAACAATCTCGCCCAATATTAACATGTTTATGGCATATAACGTCCTTAACAATCTCGCCCAATATTAACATATTAATGGCATATAACGTCCATAACAATCTCGCCCAATATTAACATGTTAATGACATATAGCGTCCATAACAATCTCGCCCAATATTAACATATTAATGGCATATAACGTCCATAACCATCTCGCCCAATATTAACATATTAATGGCATAAAACGTCCATAACAATCTCGCCCAATATTAACATATTAATGGCATATAACGTCCATAACAATCTCGCCCAATATTAACATGTTAATGGCATATAACGTCCATAACAATCTCGCCCAATATTAACATAATAATGGCATATAACTTCCATAACAATCTCGCCCAATATTAACATATTAATGGCATATAACGTCCATAACAATCTCGCCCAATATTAACATATTAATGGCATATAACGTCCATAACAATCTCGCTCAATATTATCATATTAATGGCATATAACGTCCATAACAATCTCGCCCAATATTAACATATTAATGGCATATAACGTCCATAACAATCTCGCCCAATATTAACATATTAATGGCATATAACGTCCATAACAATCTCGCCCAATATTAACATATTAATGGCATGTAACGTCCATAACAATCTCGCCCAATATTAACATGAGGTTTCTTTCAAGCGTTCGTGACCACAGCAAAAAGGAAAGGCAGTTTTTGTTCAACGAGTTGAATCTCTTGGTAATTATTATTGTTTCGTGTTTGTTTGTTGTAGTTAGACTTGTAAAGGAGGTGGCGTCTTTGTTCCGAGTCATTCCCTTACGTCTTGATACAGATTCATATGTGTTCATAACGGAACATAAAGTTGATATACTGGCTGTACACTTCAATTGTATTGACAAGATTTTATTGAATGCAGTTTAAATGTGACATTGTCATTTAAGAGACAGGGTCCTCCTTGAAAAAACACTAGTTTCAACAATAACACAATTTAGTCATAAAATTATACGCATAGTGTTTATTGATATAAACATATTGTACCCATGCCTAGAACTATTAATCTATGTAGTTAAAGATACATTCATATACATGAACATATGCATTCTGTGTACACATGGAATTACATAAATAAAGACTACGAGCCATGACAAATTGTTTTACTGTTAAAATAGATAGAATACGATTACGATTACTTTGTACAGGACGTTTCTAGCGAGCAAACTGTTTTGTGTGTGTCCTTTGCATTCGTCATGTGTTTTGTGTTGTGTTGTTTTGGGCAATTGGACATTCGCCACACATAAATGACCACGTGCTGGTAATAAGAGTTTTCTCCCGCTGATGCAGTTCGCCACACATAAATGACCACGTGCTGGTAATAAGAGTTCTCTCCCGCTGATGCAGTTCGCCACACATAAATGACCACGTGCTGGTAATAAGAGTTCTCTCCTGCTGATGCAACAGGAGTTTCACTTTGTTTATACAATGTATGTGCATGCATCTTAACACAATGCTTTGTAAATCATGATTGACTTCGAGATATTTAGTGCCTCGCTAGACTATTATTTGAACAATGTCAAACTTGTTTGGGTATTAAACATGTCTTGCCTTTTCTTAAACGATGTCAAGAAACAATATTAAGTGTAGCTCAATTAGCCTTTTTATGGAACATAAAACCCCGGACATTAACATGCGTTAAGATGTTTCTTTTAAGCGTTTGTCCCAACAGCAAAACGCAAAGACAGTGATTGTTCAACGGAACGCTTGGTAATTAGTTTTCGTTTCGTGATTGTCTGTTGTGGTAAGACTGGTGGTACGACTGGTTGATGTAGCGACTAGCTTCTTAGTGTCCGAACCTGCATAGGTGTCGTGTTTCAGCATGACGTGAGTGCCGTAATGGTTCAATTGTAGTTAATACGCACAATGCAAATTAAAACGTCCGCTTCAAATCGCACTGATCCTTTGTAATGACTTAAGTTTAAATGTGATGTTGCCCTTAAAGAACAAATACATAAATACATGACAAACTAGCTAACTAGCATATACTTTGTCCAAAAGGTAATCTGGATCACCATCAAAATCCAATCATTTATGTATCCGCTCTTGGCCATTCTTCAAAGGTCACGCAAAGCCGCTGATACGTTTTGCATAAAATTTCTACAACAAACAGAAAAAAGGCAAAGAAATGCGAACAACAAATAATCCATTACATCCTTTTCTGAGATAAAAAAGAAACGCCGTATCAATACAAACTATAACTGTAAATTGAAAAGTTAAACATTATGCGATGATTCTCCTACACTATATATTATTTGAGGAAATGTAGAATGTCGTGAAGAAATGTATTATATTTCTAGTATCCATGTGATGAAGTTCCGAAGAATATATAGTCTACAGAACAGATCATTGACATAGTGTGTGCATATGTGTTATTGATATAAACATTATTAAAACGAATTAGATTGCAATTTTCTAACGGGACTTGTACACCATCTTAAATGTGCCGTGTCACAATATTTAGCTGCGAGACATATTTTTTTACTGTTCTGTAGTACACCTTTCGTTCCAATTCCAAGTGGAAAAATCACATTGCTTATGTTATGTTAGATGTAATATTTCACGAATATCTGTTACTTTTTATAAACAAAATCCTATTCTAAATTTCCCTTTTTAAAGAAATGTTGTGTCTGGCCCCGAAGTATGAAACTGTTTTTTTAATGAATAACGGTGCGCTTATTCAATACCTGAGCCTATTTCGGTAAACATATATGGACAACACTTCAATAAAAGTACTAAATACTATAAAATATATAAAGTAGAAAATTAGCACTTGTAGACACATTTCAGATTCACAATTGTGTTTGATTGAGTTCGTTCACTGGAACAGTTTACCAGCCTTCGTAACTCTTCTTCTATGAGAGTAGCTATGTTTGCAAAACTATATTAGTGCAAAGTTTCGTGAATCACAGTTTAAGATGTAAACATTTTGTGGCACGTTTGGTGCGTTTGCATATATGTTCAGCAATATATAGATTATCTGGTTTAAATCATCAGTGCATTGAATGCCCGTGCGATCTACACTGCACTCTGAACTACAAATGAGATCGTATACATCAAATGGTTATTTCCTGAAAACGACCCTTTTCGTGGGCATTTTTTATGATTGTGACGCCAAGTTTATTAAGAGTGTAATGTTCAGCGGTTTATTTACATTATATATGGAGCAAGTGTTTTGGTCGAACTCGTGAATGCAATATGTTTCTTACGAGGCACATCCAGTAAGTTCCTAAAATCAAATGGGATGAATTGTCTTAGAAGACGCATTACCTTCCTTTTTAGATTCAACTCACAAATACTGGGCAATCATCATTTTTCTACATAGAGCAGACTTGATATGCATGTATCTTGAAATAAAGAAAACGAGTGAGCAACGCCAGGAGATTGTGTTACTTTACTACATTATTACTGGTGTCTGACTTTCAATTATTCTACGGGTGTACAGTGACATTTGTATTGCTAACATGCATTTTTAGTTAAAAAGTACAGACTGATTTTTTATAGAATGATTCAAGTCTATATTGTTACTAATTTAAAAAATGTTTTATATAACATAAGTAAACACCGACATCGACGAAAACTACTTCTCTTATCAAAACACGTACATATTTTTTCTGTCGATACAGACCCGTTTATCCTACAGCAACGGCAACATTCGTTTTTGAATGACAAAATAAGGACTGCACATGCAAAATCAATCGATCTGATTCGTCTAGATGCTGTGCATACATGTATTCAATAGTTCGTTTCGCATCTTAGAATTATTTTAATGTTTTATTTCTCTCTTAATATTCATTTCTGAAAATAGGTTATTATCAAAATTTAGAAAATATACTGACATCATTAGAATCATTGGATGGTTTTACATTATGATTTTCGAACAAATTTGTACTGTCCCTCTTTAATGCTTTTATAAGCATTGTCGGCAAAAAGGGCAAATGCGAATAACTATTTTTTTTTAACACAGCCATAACAAACCAAAACTGGGCAATTGAAGTTACTATTCTAAATTGTGAGAGCTTGGCATTTAATTACCTGTTGTTGTTTATTTTTAATTTCTTGTCGATTAAGTACAAGCTATGTATTTCTGTTGAGCCGTTGGAACTGTTGGAATTTATTATTCAAATATCTAATGGAATTCCTTCGTGTGAAATAATAATGTGTAAAATAGTTTTAATAATAGCTATGATAAATGTTGTTGGGTGTAAGTTGTTCACATTGTTTCTATTTAGTATTTCGTTCCCATAACTGTGCTATGTTAAATACGTAGAGGTGAAAATATACTAACGGTCACCATAGAATACACACGCGGAAATGTATATGGCATTCAGAATAATTAAACCATTGTATGTTAATGCCATTTATGTATGGTTTGCTGTTGTTTTTTGTTATGCTGTGATTTTTTTGTCTTTTGTATTGGATTATAAAATAGCAATTTTCCTATTAAAATAATTACACTTCCATTTTCAGCACAGGAACACCCGCTGATGGAAATAAAAGTGTTATCTCCAACAACGGCCCAAGTTTTGTGCACGTTTGGCAATTAATTTGGGCCAGTTATGTTTTACAGAAGATACAATGAAGTGTACTTTAGCATATTTATGCTTTATTTCATGCTTTGCCGGCAGTCACTTGGTGTGTAATATATCGGTTATTCCCCAGACTTTCAGCAGACGTCACCAATGGTAATGTGATACTGTCCAATATGACTTTCGTGTTGTCAGCCAAGTTGTAAATATCTCATATGACGGAAAAAGTATATTCAAACTATAAAAGTTCAAGTGTACCTTAAACAGATGTGTGTTTATTTAAATTATCCATTGTCCAATCATATGTTTGCCTAAATTTCTCGTAATTAAACAATTGTCACATTTCACATACAATCACACCTTCAGGTTCCACGCCAGGGCCTACACGTCCTGTGACTACTTCCGGTACCACGTCCTGTCCACCACATTCGGAGACCACTTGCAATACTTCGTATCTGCCCTGACTTCCGGTGACGTGTGTCCCCGGTATACTGTCTTGTGACACAGCTTATCGATTACTAGTACTTTCATCCTCAATATGTGACTATTGAGTTTGATGTTTACAAAGATTCAACACCACGATGATATCGTCTTCCCAATGTCGTTGTTTTGAAGTACGTCAGTTCAAGGTGCAAAACGCTTGGCCACTCTAGACGTCAGAAGCTGTTCACACACGTTAGTAGGCAGCGAATATAATTGTAAGGCAATTAAGGCTGGTTTGTGGTATTTATCTCTACAAACCTCACACTTAAGTATCGCGGTCGTCTTTGAAACTTTAAAAACACTAATTAACGTTTGGATGACGTTAATGATTTAGTGATTAATCAAAATTTTGGGGCATTAACATTTTTGATAGTTTAATTTATAACCTAAATGTTGATACCAAATGTATCCATATTTAAATCTAACAACATATAAACCGTACAAAATGAAAACATAAATATCCAGCCTTTGTTCTATTTCTATGTTATGTACTTGTTGGGTCTGCGTTGGAGTACTTTTTAATATACTAATCAAAACTCCTAACGCGTCACATATTCAAAGCTCCCTTTAATGCACAGGAAAACGCATGGAGTGCGTTTCTTTGGACACGGTGACCACTCGTGTTAGTTTCATGTGTCGGAGATGCACTGCGGTACTGAATGCACGAGTGGGGCATGCCGGTTATGGACGTGTGTGATTTTCTATTATGTCACCAGTGCGTGTTATTGAGTCATACCTTAGTGTATACACTGCTGTGGTTCAATTTGACAACTGGAATATGTTTGCATATAAATATATCTATATCTTGTTTTGATTACCAGCAAATGCATGTTAATGTCTTTGTTATGTATTAAAAAGGGCTTTGACTATGTAATGCGTTCGGGTTTTGATTAGTATAGAGCCTTAGTCAACCACGGATTGAATTGTTGTCACGACTTCTTTAAACTGATGTGGTCACAGAAAACAAAAAGTCATCCACTATCGAGAGCTGTGGTTATGGACGGATTCCTGCAGAGCGTCAATCAAATGGTGGAAATAGTGTCATGACTACTCTAGAAAATATTTAGAACTAGAAAACAAAGAGTCAGCCGCATTCGCGAACCCTGATTACGGAAGTATTTGTTCGGATCTTCAATCAACCACTGATGAAAATGTTGATCTGATTGGTATGTACACTACAAATAAAGCGGACCTTGACAACAAATCCTGATATTTTAGGTATCCCTACTGTCTGTCAATAAACCGCGTGTGAAAATATGGCCATGGCTGTTCCCGCATTGAACATCTTGCAGAGACCGTGCAATTCTGAATGAGTAGAAATTCTCAGTAAACTTTGACAATATATTTGGATCGCGTATAATGGTCAATATTGAATTTATATCAGACTATTTTCTTATTTCTGTTCGGAAAATCGATTTTTTAAATAATTTGTTATATTTGATATGATAGTTTATCTTGTGGTTGTTTGTACTGTTTTTGCAACAGAAGGTAGAATAAGTGTATGCATGTCCATACCATCCATGAAATCAAACTCAAAATGTTTCATCTGTTGACATCCAGTACATTCCTTGACATGCGATAAAACGGACACCTTGATTCGATTATAAATAAAATTGGTATATAACATTATTCCATTATGTATATATTTATTATCGCATGTGTGTGGTTATTTACTAAACTCTAGTGTAACATGTTTGGAGTGTTTGTTGCTGATGCAGCCAATATTTTTCATTGTATAAATTTAAGTTATGTATATTGCATATTGTAAATAAACATGTACATTTAAAACAGTTGTTTAGTGCTTATGTACTGTATAGTATTCATCGAATATGCATAAGCGTATAGGAGTAGACAACAACATATGCTTTTGGCACTTTAAGCATGTAATTGTCTTGGCACATGTAAATCACGCACTTTAAGCATGTAATTGTCTTGGTACATGTAAATCACGCTAACAACTTGGCCTGCCGGACTTGCATTAACGTGCATTGTTAATCCTATGGATGTGATACACCTGATTTTCAAAATAACGATAAAATGCGTTACAAATGCTTTATAACTGTATTCATTGATGTGTATCGATACAGACACCCTATTTTCAATATTTCTGTGTCAGGAGAGTCATTTGGCTTCGTAATATTTAGTTCATACCTTTTTTGAATAGGCGACCTTTTTAATTATTATAATTGCCAATTTTTAAATCTGAGAAGAAGTCCCTTTAAAACTGCGGTCACAGTAGCTGAACGGTGATTGTAACACACAACCAATTGTCATAGTCGAAAGTGATTGTTCAATGAATCCAAACGGGAGTGTTTTCAAGTGCGGTTAAGTGTCAAGATTTACCGTCGACATCTGATGTATTGTGGCTAGTTGTACTGTATGTGTCTTTGTATTCTGTCTAGGTGGTAACCGATGCGCGAGCATTCCAAAGTTGCCATACTGCAAATCCAGAGTTAGCATACTGCAAACACTCGATTAATTTTGACTTTCACTGAATATCTGAAAGATGAGTAAGGTGTGTAACAGTTCTAGAGCGTAAATTACGAACGACTATCCAATAGTTTATTTGATCGTAAATACACGTTGGATTACATCGCTTTTTTTAAAAACGTTTCAAATTATTGTTCAAAGTTGACTGTTGAAACTTTCGCACTATGACACCGGAAAATGAATAACTCACCTTTTAAACCAAACACAAAATTAAAATTAAAAGTTCCAGGAAATATTACATGAATAACACTTAGGAGTTTTCAGATCATGCAGGAAAATTACTAACTGACACAATGCAGTATGTAAACTTTTGAATGCGCAAGTATCGATTCATATCCTATCAGTCGTCTGTCAACTCTTTACCATCATTTACAACCGTCTAACTTTAATTTCTATTCCTTAATGTTAGGTTTCTATTAAAATTCCTGCTTTGCAAACGAAACAAACGGACGAATTACTCGTTAAAAACATCCATCCAAGTTGCGTGAACGCTTTTCGGAGTATATATTGTACATGGAATATCATACATATTAAAATTGTACATGTGAACATAATGTTTTCAGTAGGAATATTACTAGTTTTGATTGTGGTTACTGCGGGTTCATGTTAGTGTTTAATTATTCACAATTATATTTCAATATTAAAGAAACACTATACAATTGCAATATAAATTATATCTACATGTTTTTATCCTTTCTTTGTTAGTGTTTACGTTGTTTTAAAATGAGTATTAATATTATTGTTACTACGTTTCAAATGACAAACAACATGTATACGCATAATTCCATTAAAAAAAGTATCGTGAATGTCTCTTACAGCATTGCAATCCCCACTGATGGAAGTTAAAGTAGTGTCCGAAACAACGTTGGAAATATCATGTACCTTTACTACGAAAGCCGACGAATTTGTAAAGTTTTATCGAAGCTTTGAAGATGCGCAGTTTTTGGAAGCAGTAGTCTTTGTTTCATATACTGTCAATGACTGCATTATAAACACCGTTTTTCAATCGAGTGCAGTGCAATATACGTGCATTAATAACTATTAAAATAAAGCTTGACACCTTACCGTGATTTCAGACGTTTGCAATATTGCCGTAAACCACCAAACCATTTCGAAATGTAGAGCATTGCAATTGGTCACCTTTGCTAATGGCACGTGGCCCATCCGGAGTCGTGTGCAAGATCTCGGAGGGGCCACGTGCCAAATTATATAGAATCGAAATAATGTTCGCATTATAGTTGTTTATCGGCCAATAAATTACTCTTTGTCGTTCTAATGCTTGGCGATAACGAACTCTTGCTAACGCCCTCGTGGTTTAATTCCTTCGCATCAGAACTCTAATTTGTTGTTTATTGACCGATATACAACGATAAATAGAACATTACTTATTAAATAACTAATGCATGACATATGCTATACGTCTTTTTGTTATAATTCAATTTATGCATGCATCACGCTTGTTATAAAGCAATATATGCAATTTATCATATGTACTTTCCATGTTGAGATGCCATATCTTCCCAGCAAGCAAACACGTATGGGCCCAATATTGTCTGTAGCAGGGCTTGAAATACAATATGGGCCCCATGTGCGTCCAAAATGATATGTGTTTGCCCATAACAGACCCATATGTGTCCGAGAAAGGAAGCCCATGTAGGTCCACTGCAGATATGCCAATATGGATCCCCCAAGCCATCTTATGTGGGCACGAAATGTGTTTTATCTTGGCTGATATACCTTATGGGCCCAGTGTTGGACCCATATGCATTATCTTGCCACTATAAAACCCAGATGGGTCCAAGTAGAGTACATCCATTTGGATCCCTACGAGAAAGCCTATATGGGTTCCATAAAGCAAGTCCATATGGACCCATAATGGGCTATAGCTGGGCAAAAATACAATATGGGCCCCATGTGGGTTCCATGTGCATTATCTTGCCACTATAAAACCCAGATGAGTCGAAGTAAAGTAAAACCATTTGTGGCCGTACTAGAAAGCCCATATGGGTCCCGGAAAGCAAGTCTATATGGCCCAATATCGGCTATAGCTGGGCAAAAAAATACAATATGGGCCCCATATGGGTCTTAGCTGATTTTTTGCCCATATCGAACCCATATGGGTCCAAGAAAGGAAGTTCAAGTGGGTCAACTGCCAGTAAGCCCATATTGGTCCCAGCAAGCCACCCCATTTGGGCACGATATGGGTTTTACCTGGGCTGATAAACCTCATGAGCCCAGTGTGGGTCTCTTATGCGTTATCTTGCCACAATCAAAACCAAGTGGGTCCAAGTAAGGTAAACCCACATAGGGCCCGACTAGAAAGCCCTTGAAAGCATTACATATGGCCAAAATATGGGCTATAACTGGATAAATATACCATATTGGCCCCATGTGAATCCTAAATAATATACCACATGGGACCCAGTAACAATCCCATATGTGTCCACTGCAAGAAAGCCCATTTGGGTATCAGCAATCAACCACATGTGCGCAAGAAATGTGCTTTACCTTGGCTGATAAAACCATATGAGCCCTGTATGGGACCCAAATGCTTTGTATTACCATTATAAAACCCATATGGGTCACAGTCCAGCTAAGCCATATTGCTCCCAATTAGAAAGCCCATATGGGTCCCAGCAAGCAAGGTCCCATATGGTCCAATTATAGGGTACAGCTTTGCAAATAAACCATATAGGCCCCATGTGGGTCCCACATATGATTTTGCCCATATTAGACCCACATTGGTCCCAGAAAGCAAGTAAGCCCATATGATTTGTCCCTATAAAACCCGGGAAGGTCTCAGTCAAATAAAACTATATGGGCTATAGTTGAGAAAATATACAATATGGACCCAATGTAGGTCTCAAATAATATTTGTGCCCATATCAGTTTGATATGTGATCAAAATGTTCAGTTAACATGTGTTCTTTAACTTTAGAATGCTAATTGGTTGTAGCAAATTTCCAATTTAATGTTCATTTAGCGGTTTCAGTTTTTTTGGACTCAATTATATAACGCTATCTCTTTTGTGCCATTATGGCCCGTTTGTACCTGTAAGACCACTGTGTCTTATTGTGATCCGTTGACAGCTGTTTTGAAAAATTAAACCAGGAAACATGTTTGGCTGTTTTTATATTAAAACAGAAAGGTAAGGTATGCAAAATGTTAATAATATATATTATATTTATAAGGCAACTTAAATTTACGCTGTTACTTAGCCTAGTATTGTGAAAGAGTTTGGTTTTCTTACCTTGATTTGAATTTGTCACACAATTCCGCGAGATAGAACATGAATTTATGCTATTGTGCAATGAAACTATTGCATTACTGTAATTTTGATATTAGTATAGGCACAATATCTCATTGTGTGCTGCTTTGGCCGTACCAAGGGTTAAAGAGAGAGCAACTAATCAAATGGCGGTTATGTCTTATTAAGTCTCACATTCAATCCTTGCCCTTGGTCAGAATGCAAGCTGCTTTTCATCAACCATCCACTACTGTCATGTTTACGGTGAATTAATTTGCTATTTAATTTATAATAATTTGTATATCTGTTATGTAGAAACAACTTCCAATGGTAGGTGTATATGTTAATATGAGGCTTTTCGTGGAAAAATCGGACTTAATGCGTGTGCATTAAGTGTCATCCCAGATTAGCCTGTGCAAAATATCCAATATTTTGGCGTTTATAATCAAAATAAATGTAACCATTGTAGCATTACCTCTGTCCAATTTTCTAAGGTATTGTTTTAACAGAAATCGGTCGGTTTTCTGCAAAATGAGGTTGGTTTAAAACGCTTGCGAATCATCATGCATCGAGGATAAAATAATATTATGCACATGAACTTTGCTAATAACTTAACTAATGAAATGATGTACTGGTACGTGTCTCCGTATTAGTGTGGAATGATAAACATTGTCATTTGCCAAGACAAGCAGCCGTTTAAATATGTATGTCTATATAGGAGTATTTCGCAAACTTATATAACTGTTCTTTTTTTTAACTTAATATTTTAAACATTTTGTTAAGTTAAAATAACAATTAAGCACTTTAGTTTTACAAACAAATATATGTATTAAGTTCACTTAATTAACATGTAAAGCAGCCTCAGGTTTTTTAGCTGAAATATATGACGTAGTTTTTTTCCTTCAGAAGCAGTCAAAAGAAATGTCTCCACTGCAAGTCGATAATTGGTACAATTAATGGCGCTAGAAGGGAAGACATGGAGTTTGAAGTGTATTAAATTGATTACTATCGGTCTATTGTTGTCACCTACCGAGATAAATTAAGGGAAGTAGTAAAATATGTAAATGGTGAAGTTCATGAAAAAAATAACAACAGTGCAAGAACAACAGTGCGGGATTTCCAGATATTGAAATAACTATTTCAACAGCTGCCTGTATAACTTCCCGTATACGTTTTTAAATGTTATTGAAGTACTAAAAAGAATTAACATGGATGTTGATTTTTTTTCAAGTTGAGAATATGTTCACCGTTTGTGTCGTTCAAAATAATATTAATACAATCATATGTAATTGTTTAGATATTATCAATAAAGCATTGTGGTAATAATTGTTAATTGAACATGTATTGAAAATTGGAAAACAAACATGTAGATCTCGATATGCTTATTTGAACATCTGTCTCAGTGACACATGCAGCATTGTGTGTTCTTGTACTACCATTACAATATTGTGTTTGGCTAATTTACGGATTATGATAAATAGCTTATTTTAAAACATGATTTAAGTGTTTAATTATCAATACATCAATAATGTACACCATTTTAAAGCTTTGATGAGATGGTCCAATTTATACTCCAAATATTATGTCATTTGTTAAGTGTTGGTTGTTGCAAAGCTCTATATGACAGATATGTGATTGTCAAGAAGAATACAATGTTAGCAGGACTACAGACTGGAAAACTACATGTGGCCTTTAATAGCCTATATTTATATTGTCATTTCTATGAAGTTTGACAACTATATAATGTTAAACACAGCCTCCCAACAATTAACTATGTATAAGAGACACATTATGAAGAGAATCATGTTTGCACTTTTTCAGTAAATATTGTATTCAGGTTTTCCTACAGTGCCCATCCGTTTTGCGACCAAAATGGCAACCATGCAAATCCCGGTTGCCCTTTCTGCAGTGGGGCCCTTGTGGGTCTCCCATCATGGTCCCATCTGTGTTTGCCCAATATGGTCCAATGTTGGGCCCATATGGGTCCCATTTAAGACCCATATTGCAACCCATATGGGACCCACGTAGATCCCGGTTGCACTTTCTGGAGTGGGGCCCATATCGATAGCCTACATGGGGCCCATATTTAAACCCTCAAGAGGCCCATATGGGTCAAATCTGGGCATTCTTGCTGGCTTATTTTACATATACACAATTATACTACGGATATAATTCATTGTGTGTCCACGATCTTTTGTGTGTGAGAGCGTCGATGGAATCTGACATCGCTTTGAACAAGGTAGATGAAGATGAACAGAATAAATACTACAGAAGGCATACGGTTAACAGTTTCATATTCCATTATTAATCATTGTCGCTTCCATTTCGTCGGAAATTGCCGTTGCAATTTTAGTTCAGTATTGTTTTTATTGACGTTCCATAGACGAGCGCACGCTAGTCAATATTGTTTTACCATTGACTTATTCAAGTTGGATTTAACTGAATTATATATTATATTTGATTATATAATGTTTACCAATATATATTTGACTTGTTTTTAGCTTGGATACGGTTTGTTTGGTTAAATGTGTTGTTGTTGTTGTTGTAATTTTATAAATGATTACGTTTGTGTTATTGGCCGTTTGAAATATGTTGATACTTATTAAATAATTTAATCAATTATGAATGCTACTTTTGCGTTATGGCTGCTTTTTGGTATACGCTTTTTTCGAACAAATGGTTTATATTAAAATTACATAACGAACAATGTTTAAGGACTAGTTCAATATCATGAAGTTTATATTGAATATTACCTGTTTAACGTTTGTATAACAACAATTATGTTTACAAACCTCCGGTCCTGTGCTCGAAAGAAGCGCACTTATTATATCATATTATTATAATAATAAAAATGTACTATTCCACTTCAATACAGACAATTACCATTTAAGTTTGATAAGTATTAGTTCGCAAACGCCATTTACTTAATATTAAAGTTCATATATAACGTTAATATATTAAGCCATTAAGATGTTTATTTGATACTTTTGTTCAACAACCAATGTGTGCTCTTCAGATAATGTCTATTTTTTGCCTTTGTAAGATAAATGCTTTAGCATTTTTCCTGTATGTTTTAATTGCTATAAATATGCTATTACGTTTAATGCAATACACATATTAGTTCAATTGAATTGGATATTATTTTTGTCAGGTATCTCCCATTCTGCAGCTACGCTATCCATTTGTTTCTACCGGAAGTAAGGCACTATACATGCAGGTTGCTTCGTAATCCTTTTTATTTGCATGCATATGTCCTATAGAATTATAATTTCGTTAGTTACTTTAATCTTAACAAAAGCATTTCCTATATGTCGCACAAGAGTTTTAATAATAATAATATAAAAAAAAAATAATAATAATAATAATCATATTATGATTATTATGATGATTATTATTATTATTATTATTATTATTATTATTATTATTAGTAGTAGTAGTAGTAGTAGTAGTAATAATAGTCGTAGTAGTAGTAGTAGTAGTAGTAGTAGTAGTAGTAGTAGTAGTAGTAGTACTTGTAGTAGTAGTAGTAGTAACAGTAGTAGTAGTAGTAGTAATAATAATGATAATAATAATAATAATAATAATTAAAAAAAAATAAAAAATAAAAAAATATAATAATAATAATGATAATAACAATAATAATAATAATAATAATAATAATAATAATGATAACAATGATCATCATTAAAATGTATTGTATATTTGTAGCCGAAAATATTGTACACGTGGAAAAAATCATAACATATAAATGTGTATTCAGTATATGTATAAGATACTTAGATCTATGGAGTACATGTTACGACTTTATACCACATAATTAGAATACTGCATCTCTCGTATTTATTCTTATAAGTTTAGATGTTCTATGTAAAGAAAGTATAACTACAATAAATGAACATATTATGCTACCATATAAGCAAGTCAGACCGAGTTATTGTCATGTATTAAATTGCAAAACTCGTACAACATTATCTACATATGTAAAATTTATATCACGGGTACAAACCCCAATTCGAGCATTTATATGATCAACGTAATATAATAATTAAAGATATTTAATTAATTATAAGATACTATTATAACAATATTGATAATAACACATTATAATTGTGTTATATAATAAGTTTATTTATGTATTAAATTCATTATAATTAAAATATATTTTACAAAGTATTGTTATGCATGTAGAAAAATTGCCACCTCACTTCCAATTTATTTTTTAGAAAGTCTCAGTCGTAATGGTGGGGAAACTACCACACCTAGAAACACAGACCATACGGCCGACCAGGAACTCACAGATATACATATTTATGCAAACACATGTACCGCCGTCCCCGCTGCTACCACTACTGAGGGCACTGCTATAGAAAGTATTAATGTAGAGCTCTCTGGCAACCAAGATTCAACCGCTTCTGTGAACCATACTTATGCAAATACCCAAGTTTCCTCTGTTGCCAAAAGTTATGTTCCAACTGTCCCGGAACCAACAATTGATGTAAATGTGACCATGACTCCTCTAGAAGATATGAACGAAGCAGACCCAAACAGTCCGCCGCTTTCGAAAACTACTGTTATGGGCGTATTCCTGCTGAGCTACAATCAACCGATGATGCAAATGTTTTCATGGCTGTTGCCTCATCGAACATCATGCAGACATCAGGCAATTTTGTGAAAACAATTAATGAGCACACTTATCAAAATAAGCATTGTTTAAATTGGATCGCATATGGGATATATACTGTTCTAATAAAACTAAAACATTGCAATGCTATGCTGATCATTTTAATTTACATTTGCAATGTACGCATGCATATATTTAATATATATGGTATCTGATTTGCGCTGCAAATCGAAAACGGTCATGTGGCCAGTTTAATTATGTTATTATAAAGTGCAATAGCCAATTAAAAGTGCTATTTATGCTTCGAATTTTCGAAAAATATAGCATAACTCTCTATGCGTCGACATGTATTTTGAATATCTCTTTTATATTAAGGTCTTTTAAATATTTATGTTTAACTCACAATATGATGTTTGCATTTATTTCAGAACATAAACTGGAATCTGATCACCACAAGTATGGATTTGACACGCATGATAATGATAATTAAAAATAAACATACTATTTGAAAGTAACTGTTACCAAGCTTCTGAATTCGAAGTAGATTGTTGTGCTTCTGTGAGCTTAATTGTCAAACCTTACGATAAACCGGTCATTAGTATTATGCACGTGAACTACATGTATACTTTACTATTTCAACACTGTTAATGTTACTCAACCTTTTAATTTGGAAGTTTGATAATGGAAAATAGATTATGAGACATGTGTTCGTATATATGTACACGACATTTCGAATGTTATTTGTGAAAAAAATTAAATTGTTCGGTGTACCCCATTAACATTTTATGATGTTTAGATTTAGTTTTATATCACAAATTTTGTTTTTTTAGGACTGAAACCGTTCGGTATGAGAATCTACGTCGTTCAGGAAGTCCGTAAGATTCACAATACATACATTTACTATTACATTTATGAGTTGTATAATTTCGAAAAAAGAAGGTAACCTTCCTTTCAGTTCATATACGTATATTTGCAGTATTCCTCTTGAGTGTTTGCAATATAGCTTCCTTAATATTTTGTTTTAATAGTGTTGGCAAATAGTGTTACGTTCCTTGATCAAACATATTAACATATATATTGACAACGTTTGTGTAATGTATATAATTGTGTCGTTTTATCCTGTTCTCGTCACAGGCGAACGATCTGGTAAATGACCATGGGGGCTACTTGGAATCCATTGAAACATGAAATAAAATACGAATGGAAACCATGACAAAGAAATGGACATAATGCATAAATCTGTAAAACAAATGCTAACACTAAGTTGGCCATATAATTCACATGGGGATTTTAAATTTATGTTTTGATGAAAAATCAGTGCGTGAACATACTGGAGATATATCTCTATACAAAAAGCATTGATGCGATTATTGAAAAAAGTGTTTTTCAATAATTTTAGGAACGGTTTATATCGTGTCAGTGTGCAAATAATACTGCATTATGTTTACATATATAGAGTTTTTATTATGTGAAGTGTAATGTGTACATAAACAATGTGTTTACATTTTTTAACGTGATGTATAGTGCAATATCTGATAAGTCAACAAAGATGAACTGTTTTAGATTATCCATTTCTAGAAAATGTGTTAATACGTTCACAATGATTTGCATATGTATGATTGTTGTATGTAGGACATGTTTTATGATTTGAAACGTTATTTTTTACGCGTGTGTTTACTTGAATGAAAAACAAGATGTAAAGTGATGTTTGTTATATCATATTCATTTTCTATGATGTAATTTTGTAGTATGTATATAGCACATTGTAAATACATCTGTACATTGATAAACATGGTGTTTATTGCTTATTGCATCGATGTGTATTATCCAACGAATGTATATAGACGTACAAGTGTTAACGTAGGTAAGAACGTAACGACTTTAACAATGGTACTTTAAGTAGGTATTTGACTTAGTTATTTATGCTTAACGTGACACAAATACAGCATCACTATTCCCAATACTTAGAATTTATTACACTATAATTATGGCGTCCTCCGAATAACGCTGACCTGTAAGTGTGTACGTATATACAAAGCATATGCTTCCCGGTATAAAGTGGATGTGTGATGTTTAATTCGCAATTATTCACCGCACAGGGAAAAAATAGAATAATCTGAAAGTGAAACTACTTAAACATTTGTGTTCAATTAGTACTACTCTTTGAAACAACTTTTTAATGTGCTTAAATATTTGCTGGTGACAAACAATAATATCCGTCAAAGTATAATATAGTTATGTAACTATTTGTAGACGTTCCCAATTTACAATCGTATTTCTAACCGTTTAAATCCTCAATTATTAGAGATAATAATGCGGTATTAAACAAAGAACGCAACATTTGAACATATCTAACACATTGTCAATCAAGAAAATTCGTGCCTACAATTCATATTTGATTTTAAAGATATATGTAGTTGCATAGGTAGGGCCTTTACGTTTACATAAGTCCAAGAAGAAAACATAACACTGAATCAAGCATCAAAATACCGTTCTTCATATAAATATTTCGGACCATTAATAATAATAGTCATTTGGAAGTGTAATTAATGTACAACGCGTTTGTTGTGATTAAATGAGATGAGTGTTAGGATCTGTCATTTACAATTACAAAAGACAGAACAAATCGAATGTATACTATTGAAATTGCCATTCTTCGTTGTGTGGTTTTGATTTTATGTCATGTTTTCCGTGCTGAGAATATACTAACCCAATGCATTATACAATCGCGTGTTTAAATACATTTATTTTATGAGTACACAAATCACAGTTTGTGAGAGACGTTGACTCGATTCATAATTTTATTGGATTAACGCACGCCTGAAAATGCCAATACCCATACGTGTGTTTACACTTGGCACCATATTAGTGTTGATTGCCACTACTGCATGTAAGTCTTATATGTATTCTGCTATTGTACTAATGTCACATATGTATTTAAATACTATTTTTTCAGATCTAAATTATTAAATAATCATAAGTGTTTATCAAATGCTTTTATCTAAATAGTAATAACAATAGCACATGTAATTACAATAGTAACTATTTGTTCTTATGTATAAATAATCGCAAGTGTTAATCTAACACATCAATTTAGTAGTAATCATTCGGTTTTAAGTATCAACTAATCGCAAGTATTAAGTGCATTTAAAAAGCATTTGACAATATCAAATAATCACATGAGTGTATTGTTTGATATTCTTTTGACTTTCATTATCCTTTTTCCATCGTTTCATTCAAATAACTTAATGCAAATATGCCCGTTTGAATTTTTTTTCAGCGTTGTTACAGCCAATAATGGAAATACACGTGTTATCCCCAACAACGTTGGGCTTATCGTGAAGGTTTTCTAATACAACCAATGGACTAATAAACCTTTGTACGCATCATGAAGATTTGGCATTAACGATTGTAGCAAACATGTAACGTATGTTACGTAAGGACGCGTTTCCCGATGACGGGCAATGTGGGTTCCATGGTGACAACAACAACCACTTGGTGTGCAATATAACGGTTAAAACAAGCGTACGGGCGGCAATGCTCCTCTTTCAAGCACGGCCTCCTTTTTTTCAGGAGCAGTGTAACCGAACTAATTGAAGGTATGGTTTTAAAATGATAATCAGTGATTACAAACATAACCTGCCTGCGAACCATATGACTGCCAAATGTTATTCCATTGAAATGGTTCGTGACGAGCATTACAATCATGTGTTCTCTGTTGCTCTGTTTAACGTTGAACCATTGGGGTTCTTAGATCGCAATTCGATTGAATGATGTGTTCCTGCTATTACTATTAATTTGAAAAGCAATATTAATATTAATGTGCATGTAGATCTATGTGTATTGTGATTAATTCTGTTTATTTTGTTTAAAACCCAAATGCTCACATCGATTGCTCCATAGCGATTTTAGCCATACTTGGTTGTTAGGGTTTGTTGAGCTTTTGTGTGTTGTTTGAACGAGTATTGAGTGTATTAATTAAAAAAAATAGTACAGACCACTGAGGCTCTCTCGCATTATAGTGACCGACCAGTCAGCCCAAACACTCTCAATGGACCGAAGCCGAAGGCTTGAGGTCCATTCAACGTTTGCGGGCTGACTGGGAGGTCACTATAATGCGAGGAGGTCTGAAGTGGCATGTGCTTTTTCTTATATTATACCGCACTTGTGTACTACATAAGTTTTAGATAAAATCATAAAATATAACAATCATAACACACAGCAATAAACATTTATTTAATTCGTGCTGAGATATACATGTTTTTTAAAGTCAAACGACAATTTTAAGTGCACTTTCTTGTTTTAACCCATTTCCTAAACTTGTTTATTTTGAACAGCGCGCAACAATGATGTCATTTCAAACATTTAGACTGCGTTCATAGAATAAAATTTACTAGTGAATTCAGAGAATTGTTATGCTTGTAATATGTGTCGACATGTTAGCATTCGTCGGCTGTCTTCTTGTTCATTGATTAAGCAACTTATCACAATGAAGGTTTATGCCTCGTGTGTTGATGCGGTAGAATATAGTGATAATTCAGGACAGTGTTTTGACATTCACAAGTTTGGTCTTACAATATATGAAAACGTTAATTACGCAACTGGCCATGCACTATGATACATATCAACTCGACTACTAAGGGCATACTACGACCATCATCGATTGACAGTTTAACGAATATTTTACAGACAAACTTCGTCTAACAATTAAAGTAATATATAAAAAATATATTTTATCACATGCTATACCTTGTTTTCCGTGTAATACAGCCATCATGAATATTTTTATCTTACACATGTGTAAGATAACATATGCAGAGTTTCCATTTGCTACATTTTATTTAATTGACCAATCGCATGACGTTATTGTGGTAAAATGACGTCACGTCAGTACACAACTTTAAGGATTTAGCAACATCTTTTGGTAAAATTAAAAGGGTTTTATTCGTTTAAAAGCATGTGATAAAAAAGATCTGACACTCATTGTCATTTCATACCATGTTCAATTAAACTTGTCCAGGAAATGTGTCTGGAAGCTCGCAAAATGCTCGCTTACTAACAAGATTCCTGAAAAGTGATACAGACAGAAAGCCCGCATCTTTAAGGAATTTGATTGGCTAATTAGACAGAGCAAGTAAAGTGACACAGATTCGCAGCTGAAATAAGTGGAGCAGCATTCATCTTGGTTTCCTAACGGCGGAACTGTTATTGCAAACATTTATATTTTTCTTAATTTAAGAGAGTGAAATACTCATAAGAGAAACACTGGGTTTTATGGTGCTGTCTGACGTGTCAAAAGTATGTGTTTGCTAACTTTACAAGTCTTCAAAGTCTGTAAATTTCAAACACATGATCAACTTCTAAACACTGTTGTTGCATGGTTTCATGTCCTTTGAACAAAACCTTTGTCAATCATAAGTAAAATAAATATAGTATGCACAAAACACAATTTAAATTAGTGCCTGATCACCTAAAGGTATTTAAATCCTATATCGTCATTAACAACTATTTCATTATGGATACGACTGATCTCGATAGATATAAACTGTTTCCGGGTGACAGTGTATAGATACTTTATTAGCATTTGGGAATAGTATCATTGTTTCCTGAAGTAGAGGGAGCAACTTTTAAACTGTTGCCCCGAGGCTGTTAATCCGACGGCTACAGTTGAAAATGTTGTCATCAATACAGAAGGAAAACTATTTGACTGTTCCCCAATGACTATGAAATATCTGTTTTATTATCTACTTGAAATAATAAATAAAATACAATATTTAATTGTGTTATTTTTTTTCATGAAAACTAGCATAACGATAATCATAAACCTGGGTACTGCGTTTAAAAGTCAGTAGCAGTCAGTGTTACCATAAAGTTACATCGCGCAACGTACTGTGCAGGTTGCTCACTATGAATAATGCTGAGGCAACATAACAAAACAAAAGCGAAATGTTGACAGTTGACAAATTGGTAAACAGTTGAAAACGCGTAATTATCATTTATATAATAAAGTAGGTAATACTTTTGACTGTTTCCCTCACGCGCTGTGTTTACCCCAAAAATATTTATAGACGAAACATTTAAAACTCTGTAATTTTTCGTCACAGCTCGTGACCAACATAAAAAAAGTTTTTAACACAGTGTATACAGACTACGGAAATTGCCGAGCATGTTCTTACTCAGTTTCTCTGTATTCGGTCTTCGTAGATTATTTGTGTTACCACTTGCTTCTGTTTCGCCATACATATACATGCAGCTTCAAATTTTATTTTCTGTTTAAAAAAGTACTAAGCTTCAGATGGTAAGACAATAGACTATTTTGTTAAAAATACATAATTATATTATTGACAGTTTAAGTTGCGTTGTCATTTTAAGCCTAGCGGCCTAAAAAAAAAATTCAAACAGTCATCCCTCTACCTTGGGTCAACATTTCTGACTGTTCCCGAAACACGCATGTGAAAACTATAGTCTAATATACTAATACATTAATACATTTAGCGGCGTGTTGTGGGGAAACCGGGTTAAATGCATGTGCGTAAAGTATCAGCCTGTGGATCCCGGATCAGCCTGTGCAGTCCGCACAAGATAATCCAGGAAGGCCATATCCGATTCTATGGTGTTTTCTGTTTCAAGTAAGTATTTTCAAAACATAAATCACCTGTATACGGAAAGTGCACTGGTAAATTTTATTATATGAACGAATCTACATACCATACTCATTGTTTCATAAAATCAACCATTTTTAATTCAGTTTCGAGTAACTAAACAGAATAGATGTACAGGCTATTTACAATAGTGATAAACAGTGCATTTCAGTATTTATATCGTTCGAAATTTCTATCAAGGCACCAGCAAATGTAATCTCTAAAAGGTCCTAAAGTAAAATAGCAAAACCTCAAGGCGTTGTTCGTTACTTTCCTCTATTTTTAGTCTGACAGGATGTGCTTCTTTACTTACCCATTTTTTAAATAAATCATATCGTATGTCTTTTTTAAGAATATGCATCTTAAAGAAACAAAAAATGTATCCGGGATTTCAACTACAGCGGCTTCAAATTTCAAATAAAAAGTCGGTGTGTTGATACATCAAAATGCCCATACGTCAAGTCGTTTGCAGAAAAATAAGCATTGAAACCAGTGTTCTTTATGCACAATGTCACATTTAATAGTGAAAAATTGTTAATATACGGCATACTTCTAAGTGGATTATTGAAATATGTCCCACTATAAACTGGTATCTCACCTCAAAATATCTGTTGAGCTAAGTTTCTATATTAAATTCAAATTTTAATTTTAGTTGCGAATGTTAAAATTATCCCTTGGAGTCTCAGTAGATCTGAAATGTATCTACCGGTAACATCTCTCCTAAAACCTAAAGTTGTGTAGACTGTTTGTGCAAGACAAGTTCTTTATTCCAATTTTACATACATACGTACTACGCACTACTATATTATACATGTATATACACTCCATGGTGAAACATTTACTAAGAATACTTTACAACACACACATGTATACACTCAATGGTTAATGTCAAACGTCAAAACATACAATCAAAATAACAATAAAGTCTTTCTCTTGTTAGACAATGCCACCCTGATAAAGTAACAATATAAAACACATAACGCATGTCTGGATATGAAGGTTGATGAAAACGCAACTGGATTTTAGAGCGGCTACATAATAACGTCATATAATTATAAAGAATTCAGGGTTGGTGCCGGGTTGGAAAACGTTTTTCCGTTGAGGCTCTGGGCGAGCTTTACACATATATAGTAAATACTGGATGTGAGTTTCTTTTTCATTTAAATAATACAGTGTTATAGGAATATAAACGTGGTCAGTGTTTTATAATGATATAATGATATTTTTTATTGAATTGATGCTGTTATTGAAATATGTTTGTAGTATGTGCTTCCAGTCCAAACAATCTGTGGGATAAAGTCAGTGCAGTTGTTTTGTGTTTGTTTTGCGATTGGTTTGGTTGGATGGAAACGTGACCTAAATGAATTTTTTGGTAAGTAAAGCGTATATGTCTAGAGTATTGGTTATTATGTATATAATTTTCACGGATATTCCTGTATGGTATTATTTCTTTATTAAATTAACATTGTAACGAATTGGTAGGGGACAAATAGGTTGGATCAATTACTTTCCGTTCCTCAAATGCTACATTAGTAAGTTGCCTCCCTTAATTGTACATTAACCCATAAAATTGGATTTGTCTTTCCTGCTAAGTTCTATGTTCTTATTTATACATGTATGTATTCATTTCTGTGCTTTAACAGCATTTGATATTTGCACAATTTAAAATTGCTGCACGTCCTTCCGGTTTGATTAATTGCTATCCATGTAACTTATGTGAAAAACGGCGAGCGGACATTCCCGGATATTAGATCCTGTTCTCGCGTGTTCGTATATCCTAAAGTCTAAAGTGCAAACCAACACCTTATAAATCCGAAGGTACGTAGGCACTCGAAAGCACGGACATTTACTTCATTGAAATTGGCTCACACGTTAAGTCAAGGCGTGTGTTGCAGTGTGTCAATTGTTAATTCATGTTAAGCCTTTTAATGGATTTCACTTATGATTGTTCGTGACATTTCCGATTCTCATTTAAGTGTCATATTACAGCTGATCACTTAAAGCACTGTCGGCAATCAAACGTCTTGACATTCCGTACATACCAGCATAGTTGCCCATTCATAATATAATTTATAATCGTGTAACAAAAACTAACCTTTATCTTAAGATGGATCATATACAGAGTTCTTATCGAAGTTCACATACGAATTCCGACATAGTAAATAGTAAATAAATAACTTTTGTCTAACCAAAATGTTTTCTAGGTTTTTACAGATATACATGTACTATACACATATTTTCAAAATAACGGCATACAAACACACGATCACATTTTACCATACATACATAATGTAAAAAGGTTTAATCCTAACATTATTCAGGGTGTTTCCCTAGAAATATTTAAACGTAATATTTTGAATGAAATAGCACAAACATATGAATTTAGTAGACTTTATTCAGCGCTTTAAAAGAAAACATATGAAGTCCACTTCATAATCACTCCAACGTGCTCAATTTTGCTACAGGGTACAAATAGTATGTTCAATGTTGTATCTATAAAAAACGGTTTACAAATACACACCAACGCGCAAAAGCATGTGTACGTATATACAACCATACGATATCTATAATAGGAATTGCGAGTATTAAAAATAGACAATGAACGCATTAATAACAAAAATAAAATAAAAGCATACAATTTAAAACTGGTCAGATGTGTGAATAAATGTATGTACAATAATACAAATATGTGTTTATTATTACCTGTAGTGTTAGGCTTATAGTCAAATATACACCATTGATATAGTGTATTACTTTATACATTGGACAACTGTCCATGAGTATACAATATATATACTTATTTACAATAAATCAGTCACGTAACTGGTATACAAATTAAATACATATGAAACACATGTGCACATACATGAACTACAATGAGATGTCTATCATTATACATGAAACAAAACATTATAATCAATCCAGTGTTTCCCGCAGGATTTCTTGAAAGCTTGTCGGCATCACCCGACCCTTGCCCCGACCACATCTTTCTACTCGTCCCCTCCCCCCCCCCCCCCCCCACACACACACACAACTAAACGACAGCAAAACAACAACAATAACATACTTCGTACCTTCATTTTCATAAAAATTTCAATTTTAACACAATTCATTCATAATAGTTATGCTTACTCGCGGACTATTTGCCAATTATCTGTTGTGAGTTATGCCAAAATCTCTTTTTGACATGATTTCGATAATGCGACACAGGGCTATTCTTATCGACAAAATGCAAAAACAAGCCTTTTATGTGGCACCCTCTTTCGATGAGTAACTGCTCAAGATTATAATTGTATCACAAACAATCTTAACAATTACATAAAAAAAGTGTTAGTGTTTGTGTGCCGTGAATGGGAACGTGTATGTACACGTTCCGATGCGTTTTGAGTTATGTGCAAATACTTAAAATTGTTTAAGAATATCCATCAGACATATTTATTCTGTAAGATATCGCGCATTAGTTATCGAGGTTCAAGAAGTTATGATGCGCACGATATCCACGTGCTTTACATAAGCCTCCATCAGTTGAACTTGGCCGAAGCGCATTCTACTACAATGAATGAAAATGATAACTTAAGTAAGACTATGTGATCTGCAATTGCACGGGCGTTTGCCGCTCTTTACTGTCGTGTGAGCGTCGACTGTTTTCGCTGCAACTTCAAGTATTTGCAAATAATTTAAAATTTTATTTGAACAAATCGCCATCTCTGTAACTTACATAGCTAAAATCGTGTCCGTGTGTTTTAAACCATTTGGGTATTCATCTGGACACTGCACACATATGTAAACGTTTTTCGGTAAGCTAGTTTCTCAACTTGTCGTTTCCACTCTCTAACTCGAGAACGGATTAAGCTATTGTAAAGAAACTGCAAATATAGATACCTTATAGCGAGACCTCGCTAGGAATTGCATATGGGGTGGGGTGGGGTCAAGGTCACTGTTACTAAAAATAGAAAACGGTTTCCGCTCAATTACTTGAAAATAAATTAAGATATTTTCATTAAACTTAATACATAGATTCCTTATATCAAGACCTCACTTGGAATTGCATATGTGGTGGGTGGGGTTAAGGTCAAGGTCTCTGTAACTATAAATAGAACAACGGTTTCCGCTCAATTACTTGACATATTTTAATGAAACTTAATACATATATACCTTATATCAAAACCTCGCTCGGAATTGCATATGGGGAGGATTGGGTCAAGGTCGCTCTTACTAAAAATAGAAAAACGGTTTCTGCTCAATAACATGAGAATGCATCGATATATTCTAATGAAACTGTATACATAGATACTTTATATCAAGGCCTCGCTTGGGATTAAGTATGGGGCTGGTGGGGTCAATGCCACTATTACTAAAAATAGAAAAAAAGGTTGCCGATCAATAATTTCAAAATACATTGAGATAATCTACGGAAACTTAATACAAAGATACCTTATATCGAGACCTCGCTTGAGATTGCATATGAGGTGGGTAGGGTCAAGGTCAATGTTACTTTTACTAAAAATTTAATTGATGTGCTTACTTTAATGCATTTCGTTTGAAAAAAATTGGTTTTCGTACGATTTCCAGATTTCTTGTTAAAACAAATGCCAGTAACTATGACAAGCACACAAAAAGTCGAGCGCGCTGTCCTCCGATAGATCTTGTTATTCCCTATATAAAATGAATTAAAACAATACAAATAAAACACATCAAAACAACGATACAAAGATCAAATTATGAAAAAGTAGTGTTAGAGAAAAAGAAAATGATAAAAATAAAGATTTTGACAGGCTTCGAACCACAGTCATTGTGATCTAAAGTCTAAAACACTGCGTTGGTGGGTGCTTTGTTATATGTTATTTGTTATATGATTATAAACTCCGTTCTTCAGTAGCTAGATAAATGTTAAACGGATAGAAAATAGAACAGTCGAGCGCTCCCGGAGATAAATGAGTGCCAGGTCAATAAAATCGCACAATACAACCACCCACTTTAGTACGCAGTCCAATAAATGCGATATGTACATTCATGTCAGAGTAACCACTTCATAGTTTCTCTTGCAAACACTATCGTGAACTTCAAAATGTGTCGGAAAACATTTTGAAAACCATTTCAACCTTTTAATGTAAAACACATGACCGTTTATTTACCGTTAGCGGCTGGAATTGCGACATCTGGAATGTCTGGCATTATTTCATAATAGTGCAGACTCTGTGGCATCTTCTTGTGTCATTGCGACTTGTGAGCGAGGATAGCTGTCAGCCATAGGCGACATAACCGTCATTGAGATGCGTTCATTGTGGTCCACTGTTGAGCGTTGTCTTTCGGTAACGACCAACGAGGGCATCTCATTGTGGGCGAATCGCGGAATGCTGGCAAGGCCACGACCCCTGTGACTAGTTGCATGTATAAAAAGCAGGTTTATAAACACACTGCGTTATAATTATTTTACATTCGTGTTATAATTAACTGAACACAACAAATGTGTATTTGTTCACCACACATGTGATTATTAAGAATAAGCTAACAATTTACACCGGGGGATTATCACAGTTAACCGATAGAAAGCATAGGAATGATAGCTTTTTTTCCATTCGTTTCCATTGCTCATTACTAAAGCATAATACGAATACATAATAATAAAGTAGTCTTAAGATGTTTATTGCTTTCACGTCTGCGTTTTATTTAACAGACGTGAAATACTTAATAGCTGTATTTGATCTTCATAGGATAACACGTATGCCAAAAAAAAAAGAGATTGTCCATGAACTTTATGACTGCCCCTCGAAAAAGGTATGCAATTTATTATGGTTCTACATGTAACACTGTATTGTTTTTGTTGTTGTTTTTACAGTGATACTGCAGATAAACATGCTCATTTCAAAGCCTTGATTATTGTTTACAAGTGTCGTGTTCTTTTTATTCCGATATATTAATATCGATAAGCAACTTCCTATGTGTATCGATAATTATGCTACGCGCTGTATCTTTCGTCAATAACACATTACTATGTTCGTTTTGTGTGTCGTTTACTAATATGTATTGGCAAACAATCAACACGCATTGTATTTTCAATGTTTTATTGTGTTATGTGCACTAGTATGTGTATATGTAATTATGTACATATTAAATGCACATGTATTTGACTTTGTATGACGTATACATCTAATAACGTTGATTAATACTTTTACGTTTTGCTCTTTAACCGTGTTTCTAGTTGTAGAGTCCGACAGTGACTTTTGAGACACCAAAGGTAAGCACAGTCCATTTGATAGGGGTATCGATGCAATTGCTATTTTTAGATAAAGTTTAATTTGTCATTCATGTCAAACATAATATTCATATTAATGAACAGACAACTGTAAGCAACGGAAGAGTGTTCGAGTTGTATGCGCTGAAGATTTGGTGACGGCGAACCGGGTTCGAATCTGGTCCAAAAACAGTTTTTTTGTAAAATGTTATTTTTAATTGCAATTACTGAGGCTATATATGTTTCTTTTATATTCCGTGTTCTGATAGTTTTTTATTCGTGTATTCTTATTTGTTTCGTTTGTTTACTAACTATCAATAGCATGACACTAATAACAATGACCATGTTAAACAAATCACGCGATTCACGCTGTGTCGGTCTCAGAGTCATCAGCATACCCTTCACTCGCTGTGTCCGTTTAGGAGTCATCTAAATTTATCAACTAAAGCATATACTATATACTATGTTTATAAAATTGAAAACAAAAATTCACCAGCAGGACTCGAACTCACGACCATTGCTTCACACTTACAACATCGCGCTTTTACCACCTGAGCCATTTATTAATACCGATACTAATGAACATATTCCAATACAAACATTCACGATACCAATGCACTGAGTTATCGTTTTATTTCAGTGATCTCCTGGTTTATATGATTTACCTATTTTGAGGACATACCATTTATCTAGTACATGGTCACGTCTCAGTGCGCACTGTTTTTCTTTACATTGTACACGTATTGTATGTTTGAAACATATGTGTCATTTTTAACTTATTTCAAGGATATTATATTTTGTAAGCATTTGCTTGACCATTTGCCTGTGTGCTAGTATTTTAAGTGCCTTTAACTGTTATGAACGGATGAAACGTGTTGTGAGGTGCATACATTCATTGTTAGCATAGTTTTTGTTGTATGTATTACACGGTGTGCACGTTTTACTAGAGTTGACATATCAAATTATTTGCCAAAAGACACTTAACAAGTTTAAATATCCGATGCCTATTTATTTTACAACCGCCAATGTGACGAAGGCATGACTTTAAGGCGTTAATTTTGTACAGTTAAAAGCCGTCGACAAAATTTGTATGATTGGCCGCTAATAAAACACTGACACGCATATAATTAATCATGAATCCCCTTTTCTGTGATACATGCACATACAGCTCAACTTCAAATATATCTGTCATTTTTCTTAACATTACGTTTATCCTATGACATTAATTCAGTCTAAACAGTCTACACAAACAAGTAGTGCAACGTTTATTTACATATTATTAAATGAACCAATGTGGACATCATATACTTATCCGCAATATTAACGAAAACATTTTGCTTTAATGTTGATGTGATATTTTAGTGCTGTATCTGAAATATCAATAGAAAAAAAATTCCGTTGTAGTGTCTTGTTATCGTCCAAGATATATTTACGTTATGCACTAGGCTTCATAGAAATCTCCTCATGGCAAATACGTTTGCATTAAGACACGTTATCACATATATGGCGAATAACGCATAGATACACATAACAATAACAAGATCCAGCACTGCGACGGTAACCTCAACTAGGCCCGTATACATCAACTCATTCATGTATGATA
The DNA here is from genome assembly GCA_027627225.1 of Congeria kusceri. NCBI lineage: Eukaryota > Metazoa > Mollusca > Bivalvia > Myida > Dreissenidae > Congeria > Congeria kusceri. The sequence goes on along the minus strand of CM051026.1, from coordinate 17,050,739 downwards.
TTAGTATTATGCTGTTCGTTTAACTCTAGGCATTACCTATGCAAAAATACAGCAATCTTTGTTCAGATTGATTTATTAAAGACGAACATAGACAGGACATATAGTGCTGTATCGCGTTATTGCATTTCTCATTCTCACAATAATTAAGTGTCGCCATGTTTTCTTTACAGGTATCTCTGCATAAAGCATCGCTTTTATCTTTGAATAGTACGTCCAATGTACTGTAAGAACTAATTACTGCTGTGCATGTCTCAATTCGAGTTATCTCTGAAGCATTTATTTATAGATAGATAAACAGTTAACATATCCCTTCTGAGACTAGCTCAACACTGATTAATATTACATATTTTGATTGTTGTATGTCGTACAGATCATCAGCTGCCACTGAATGATTCATGTTTAATGGCAAACTAATAGTTATTCTGATAATCATCCAAAATGTACACAACATAACACATGACATTTCATTAGTATCATGTATGTGTTGATGTTGTTTCAAATGACATTTCTTTAATTACAGTTATTAAACCGTTCATTCATAAATACTTTCCTACTAATAGCTAGGAAAACGTATTTGTTTAGGTTGTTAAATATGCGCATACATATTTGCCAAAACAAAGAGGCACCTAGTTACATGTATGATTAAGGACTATGGTAAGAACTATTGGTCCTTTATTAGCTATAGATTCACTCCCTTTTAACAATACAGTCTCCTATATATACCTTTTGGGAAGGATCTAGGCTCTAAAAAACGTACAGGGTGCTTCTTAAAAGGAGTAAGGGGGGGGGGGGAAACTGGACCAGTTTGTTGACCTTTTTCATAATTTGCCATATCCAGAGTTTTAATAAGACTAATGCTTCTGATTTATGTTTAAACGCATAGTCTATTCATTTGAAGTTGAATATTTGCAAACAAGTGTTGAATTTCATAAAATATTTAACGTTTCTGTGTTTGTCAGCCCAGAGGGGCAGCAGCTGCAACCAAAAGAAGCAGGGTGCAGCACCCTGCTATTTTGCTATAGCTCTTTCCCTTGACTATATAATACAATAGTTATTATTGTTGATATATTTTTGTAACACGTTTTTTTGCAACATAAGCAGATGAAAGTGACAAAATATGATGCGTTTTAGAGGGTGTGTACTAACGAAAATTTGAGTCAGCGTTCAAATATTTATTGCAGATTAACCCTTTATGCGTTTTATCGCATGAATGATACTTATCGTGACATTTTGTCGATTTTAAATCGAAATATATGGCAATCGTTCGATTATTTTTTAGTTTGCCACTATGCATATTCTGCAATTCTGTCTGCATATGCACTGAAAAGCTACGACTTAAGCATGAACAGTATCCGTATCCGCGTTGTCAACATAACATGCACTTTAATGCGTTGGATGTGATACACGTAGTTTCCAAAAAACCGAACGCGTTACACACGCTTTATAATTGTATCATATTAATGTTTATCAATAGACGAAATAGTATTGCCAGTATTTCTGTGTCAGGAAATCAATTTCGCTTTCTATATAATTTATTTCTGGAATCGTTTCCATGTTACGTGTGTAGTACCCAAAATGTGAATAGGTTCCTTTATAACTGAGGTCACACTATTTGAACAGTCAAAGAACACAAAGATGTCAAAGCCGGAAGTGCTTGTTCAATAAAATCTAACACGACTGTGTTCAAGTGTGGTTCAGTGTTAAGACACTGGGTTAAAGTTACAAGTTGTGCTGCGTGTCTTTTCTCTATGTCTAGGGGTAATCATTTAGCGCACACTCAACATTTGACAAACTGCAACTCCAAAGTACGCATACTGCAAAATCACGGTATATGATATTATGGTAACTGAAAGATGAGACAGGTGTGAAACTGATTTTTTAGCGCTCAGTACGGGCGAATATGAAATCTTTTCCGAATTGTAGTAAAAAAGCGATGTCAGCGCGTTTTTTTCTTCCAAACGTGACAACTGAAGGTGATTTTATCACGTGTTCAACCAAACTCTATATGCCTTTTGTTGCAATTATCATATCAGATAGGTCAAAGGTCTCCGCACTGTGTGCTTATAAACTGTTACAGGATTCATGACAACTAATTGCATACATATGATGATATTATTATGAATGCTCGCGCATCGTTTTCTGCCCTAGTAGTCGTCTGTCAACATTCCTCCAACCCATCTGTACACCCTTCGAATCGTACTTTCCATTCCTTATTGTCGTGTGTGTATTAAAACTCCTGTTTTTTTGTTTCTATCGATTCAATCATAATTATTACTGTTTACATCAACAGTCAAGATTCATGGACAAGTTGCGGAGAATATATGGAATATGTATCGCTTATTGAATATAACAAATTATTGAAAAGATCACATGATAACATTATGTTAACAATACATTTAATACTTTGTATCAGTGGTATAACATGTAACAGTAAGTGATTATATTCGTTACAAATATATTTCAATATTACCATATGTTTATTAATTATAGACACGTTGAATTCGCAATCTGAATTACAATCTAGATTACTTAATCTCATTTTATTTCATATGTTATAATTCAGTATTGTTTTATTGTAACTACGTTTAAAATGAAAAGAATAGTATGAACACTAATTAAAACAAGTATTTTGAAAGTTACTTACAGCATAGCTATATGTCACAGCATGGCCATATCAACTGATGGATGTCAACGTTCTGTCCGAAACAACGTTGGAAATATCGTGCACCGTTGAAACGGAAGCCGGTGGATATGTAGAGTTTGAAAGAAAATACGAAGGCATTCCGTTTTGGAGAGAGGCCGTCTATGTCAACTATACTAAGCATAAATGCAGCGTGAACTCTAAGTTTCCTCAGGGTGCAATACAATGCACGTGCATTAACAACTGGTACAGCCGAATCGTATGCAATATCTCGGGTAGTGCTCACAATATTAGTAACGGTAGCCAATGGCGATGTGTAAGTGTAAGTGATAAAAGTTATAAAAGTCAAGGATTTATCAGCGGTATTGCATATGAAGGTACGTCATCAGAACCATACACTATTGTTTATAAAATTGTGGATTCACGGGTCAAAAATGCATGCTGTAATTTGTAATACGAATCCAGACATATTTATGACATTACGTATTTTAAATAGAACCTTTTACATTTATCTAAATAAAACTGACTAAATACAGCTAAATGACGATTTTAGAAAATTTTCCCTTTTACGCAAACGCTCAGGTAAAATACTTTATTGAAACATAAATGTATATTTGCATTATAATATAACTAAAAAACGTTTTTCAATCTTGTTCATAGTAAAAACATGGCATGTCAATCGTGAATATTTTTATACCATGCAATTTATCGTTGCAATATATGATAAATACAAAAACAATTACGACGAGTGCATAAACATCTTGATAACAGAATGGAAATGAGTTAAACACATATTATTATTAAAATAATATTCACATTTTCCAGTTTTGTGGACAATGATAAATTATGTAAGATTTATTACCAGTTATACTTTTTAGCTACACGCGACACAAATCAACAAAGGTCATTTTTTGCTAAAAAAGGGACGTAACTCCACTGATGGCGGAAAAAAATGCACCAAAATACCAAGGTGCACATGTTGATTATACGTCACTTTATCACGTCAGCAGTAATACTTTTTGAGTTAAGTGCGACGCAAGGCCCAAAATGTATTTTTTTGCGAAAAAAGGGCCATAACTATGCCTATGTCTGAAAAAAAAATCACCAAAATTCCCTGGTGCACAAGTTCACATGCTGATTAATACTTGTACGTTTATAAAGTTTCATCACTTTAGCAATAATTCTTTTTGAGTAACACGCAACACAAGTCCAAAAATGTTCATTTTTTGCTAAAAAAGAGCCTTAACTCCGCTTCTGTCGGAACAAAACTGCACCAAAAATACCCAGGTGCACAAGTTCACATGTTGATAAATATGTTTATAAAGTTTCATCACTCTAGCAGAAACACTTTTCGAGTTACGCGCGACAGAGGTCCAAACATGTCATTTTTTGCTATAAAAAGGGACTTAACTCCGCTGATGTCGAAACAAACTGCACCAAAATACCCAGGTGCACAAGCCCCGATTCCGATGAATATGCTTATACAGATTCATTACTCTAGCAGTTTTTCTGCGCGGCAAAAAAGTCCGACGGACGGGCGGACGGTAAAGAATGCTTGTTACAAAACATTTATACTGATGAATGATAATATTCTTGTTAATTCTTGCCAAGTGTTTTTGTGGCCTAAATAACGCCAGAAACAGCACAATATGTGATTGTCCTGGAATTATATGTAACCTCGATGTTTTGATATTATTCATAAGATCTAATGCCTATGTGAAAAAGTCATGTAAAATATTAGTGAATATTTCAATGGTTTCTTGATTTTTGTTTTAATAATTGTGCATGTTACAATAAAAGTATTATCTTCGAATTTAGGGTACATTAATTGGGTTGCACTAAAGACCTTGCTAATAATATTACGAGAATATGCTGGATAATGGAAATCGACGATGACGATGATTGCAGGGCAAAACCAGTCAGTAATCCATTGATGTTGTACAATATTTCCGGCCTTTGAATGTGCGACATTTTTCCCGGAATAATCACTAACATGACTAAAGCATTTCGAAATCGCTGAACATAAATAAAGAATACGAAAGTTGTAAATCTCGAATGCGATTCATGTTGAAAAAAAACAACAACATCCACTCAGACTGATTCGGGCGTATTGTCATTTCGTAACAACAATTTCACAACCATTCAATCATATTCTGCTGTTTCGTACATATTGATTGGTCATTTCGTATCCATGTCAGTCAATCTCTTAACGCACTGAGTTTGCCGTGTTTTTGCGAATTGGGTATTTTAATTGAGTTGCGTTACTCACCAAATATAAATTTAATCGCGTAACAGAGGTTTCAGAGTTGCGTATTTACGCAAATACGTGCCTTTTGCACTGCCCATATCTCTCCATAGTGTGTCCCTGGGAGCTGAAAAAAATATGCAACATGTTTCTTCCTTTGTTTCCTCAATGAACAGTTTTAATTCCTGTGGTGTTTGCAATTCTGAAAGCTAGTTCATGTCGAATATGAACGGGATTTAATTGTAAACGTTGCGTAAGTTGCTGGTTTCGGTAGTAATATTGAAGGGATTATTCTAACATGTAATACGTGGTGAGAGTATTCTGTCGTCTTATACAGCTGGCGGTTCATTTAATGTAACACTAACAAACTATTATTTGTACAACGTAAGTCAGATGCATATAAGGACCATTTTGAGCTAATTACTTGTATTCACTGTTTAGTTATCCCGATGAGCTGTGATGGTTAAAAAAGGCTTTAATCGCCAAGTAGTCCATCAATATGTACAGTATGAGCATTCATCCTTGTTTATACAAACGACAACAGTAGAAAAACGTGTGACATTTTGTATATGTAGATCTAGTACTCTTTTGGGACTAGAGTGCTAAGTGCTGTCCGATATATGCACGTAACCCTGATATATTGGAGCTGTCAGTTCCGTCGATGTATAGTGATTTAAGGACAATCAATGTTTGTGCGAGTGCATAAATGCAGAAATTGTATGTCAGGTAGTTTTTGAGTTTTAAGTATACACTAGAACATATATCATTACATATGGACTGGCGTTCAGACAATGTGCATTCCATGTGCAATCACTTATAAATAATGATTAAACTGTTAATTTATAATTGGTTACATACATTAACGAAGTATACAGGACTAGCCAGGTTAACCTCAACGTACGACAAACAGTATATCATGTATTACTGAACCACTTTTGTGGCTTACATCAGACATGGGACTGATGACCCAGTGTGTATGCAGTGCAGCCTCAGGCAACATTAAAAATGCATCGTTTTCTATCGCTAAACATGCATGATCTTAGCAACCAAACTCATGATTGCAAAACATGCATAGTAAAATGATATTTGAAGTAAAGGATTCTTTCAAAATTATTGATTTTCTTAATTAATATGGAAAATGCACATATACACTCTTTTTTTAATTTGGTGATATGAACCGTTTTATAATATATGTTAAGATGTGAACGGTATAATAGTCAAAATGGCAAACACTTATGTTAAAAGTTTAGTGAAATTGGAACATTATTAATTGCCTTTCAGTGTCCAGAGAACCACAGATCGACGTTAAACTATTGTGTGCACCAAACGTAGACGTTTCCTGCAGTGGTGGTAACGGTGATTGGACATTTCGGAGGATTAGAGCTAGTGACCACAGTTGGCAAATGATGGTGGATATAAAACTCCACGGAGCTGGATGTCATGTTTTTCCCAATTATAAGATTAAATCATCAATGCAATGTGTGTGTCTTAATAGAACTGAAGTCATATGCCACATATATGATGACAGCATTGTCAATAGTGGGGACATATGGTATTGTACTGCTTACCTAAACACAATTTCTTATACGAGTGCGAAAATAATTTTACCCAGTCAAGGTATGCTTTGACAACGCTTATCAATGTTTCGTTAGCATGTACTTATTGAATTTAAATGTTTCAATTCTTGACTGCAGTGCAGGCAAGATATAGCGGTTCAAATTTTATCTACTCCATTATTTTTTACTTTGAAAACCGTTTAAGGTTCATCTAGCATCGATCGTTCATCGGCCATGTCTGCAGAACACATTGCTTAAATAGATAATGAATTAATATGTTGTAATTGACGATTTAATAACCATTTCTTTGTCCTACTAAATAATGCGTAATACGCAGAGAATAATCACTGGAAACTTTTTATAACAATCAGGACTCCATACCCGAATTAATTTTTTTTTCAAACATGTTTATCTACTGTTTGTGACAGAATGAAATGGTTAAGTCCACATTGCACTTGTTCTTTGCCATTGCATATATAACAATGCAATAAAGCAGGAAATAGGAAAAACGTAACTCTAAGAATGTATTTCTTAATGGTTATGAATTTTGTAGTAATTCATCATAGCATGTACGTGTACTTATATTTGAAAAAAGCATCTGTGCAAGCGTTTAAAATACATGTAGCATTAAGTGGAATGTCTATTCATGTAGACATTAATTAATAATTACTTAAATCTAAATTAACCATGATAAGCTCTATCTGAACCCTAACAGAGACGGCTAAAAGCTGGAGTATTTTATAAGTTGCTTCATAATAATTAAATGTATCGAGGGCTCAGCATGAAACTATTGTATCTAAGAAATAAATCTTAAGCACAGATACGACAGTTCAACACTGTCAACCTTCGGTATATTCACGCTTTTAGGTATGTATCAAGTCAGTTTGTCCGAGCCATAGAGTGGGCGATCACAATATCCAATATATACAAATGTGTTAATATAAATTATTGTCTTAGACACCAGCGAATGTACAACGACATCAGTTGTGGAGCCAATAACAGATGCATTAACGACAGCTAGTACATTTCCAAACAACAACACGGCAACAGTAACAGAGGTGAAAGGTAAGTCATGTACCTATTACCAATTTTGAAATGGTTTTTATACAATACTGTAACTGTATCATGACTTGTTGAAGTTGTAGTTGATAGGAAAATGGCAAGCTTTATTTTGGATGCTCGAAATGAAATTGAAACTCAGTTTTATTATGGCGAAGCTGTCTAAAATCACTTTTGAACTAGATTTCTTGCGGTAACTATGCAGCAGGAGAATTTAATGCCAATATAATTAGGTAAATTTTCTAATTTTAGGGAACACAACCTTACAGCAATGGTTTATTGTATAACAGTAACTGTTGCATATTTTGAGGATTAAAATTTACATAAATGTTTACATAAGCGGTTACAATTTTAAGTTATCAACATATCTTCGACATGCACTATATAACTGAATATAATTATAAACAATTTTACTCATTGTATGTCATGGTAAAAATGTTATATTCATAGACATACTGAAATAACTATTTTATTTAGCCCACATAATCGGCGCGCTCTATAAATAGCACTTACAATGCTACAATTCACGGGCACGACAGTCGGTCACAACGTGCAATGCTGTATGTTGAGCTCGCATCACGTCTGCCTGTCAATAGTGTATTCTTCTGACAAGCACACAATATAAAGTGCCCGTGAATTAGTTTTAGCGAGTACAACACACTCCAGTAGGAGAGTGATTCATTCTGAAAATAACGCTCGGTAAAGCTATGTTTATTCATAGGCATCAATTAGCATCTGGATAATCCTAAACCCGAGAATTTCAATGAATGGGGAATTTATATTTGAATACTTTCTGTGCAATTCTGTGTAATTTATATTTGAATTGTTGTTGCATTTTATTAAGAATTAACTATAATTGCACCTTTCTATCAACTTCTGCAGCAGATGTGTTTCAAGTTATTAAAATATTCATCGTCTTTATATAAGTAAAAACGTTGTAAAAGAAGTACGTCAAAATGTTATTTATGTAACCTTAACTTCATTTGCGTAGCATGAATACACTGTGTGCATTATTAATAATACATATATAATATTATTGAACAAACTATGTACACCTGTCCGATATATATATATTATAATAATGTTAATTTGTTCCCGCTATTATTTTCTGACAATTTTAATTTGTTAACTTTGCCTGACAAATTAATGTATCAATTACGTTTACGTAAATAACTAGTATTAAGCTTATTCATATATCACTATTGAAAACACGGGATATGATCGGTTTATTTATGGTACATATATTATAACTGAGTTTATCTTAAATTTACTTTTGGTCCGATACGTTTTCTTATGGTGTCCGAAAAATCTAGTGTCCGCGAAGTCTCCTTTGTAGGGACCGAACAATCTGGGGCTCGAGAAATCTCCTAAGTAGATACCGAAAAACCTGGGGTTCGAGAAGTCATGTAACCGATCATATTGGTCCTCTTGTATTATATTTAGGGCAAAAAAATGACATATCAATATTAATTTCAACGCCAATGGTCTTTTTAAAGACATGTCTTGTTTTGGGTATGGTGAATTTACATCATTGACAAGCAGTATGAATGAACATGTATGTTTGTATGTAAATACGTGTTCGTTGCAAATACTATACACGTGACCATAAACATTTTTATCAGAAAACTATACCACAGCAGTATCAGCCGATAATTCCACAACATCGAATCTCAACAACACTAAAACTTTAGATAGCGACGAATCTGGCGACTTATATATCAACAGGTGGTAGACGAAATATTAAACGTTTCAGTCTGATATCAATAGTTTTGAAAAACGCTACGGAAACTTGTGTTGTTGTTTTTTTTTCATTTTTAATGTTAAGAGTAGCATTTTTTCCAAAGTGATCATACTCGCAACACAAGGAAAGACTGAAAGAGGAGGTTTTGCTATGCACGCTTCGGTAATTGATTTAATGGTTTCGAACCTTATCGTATTAGTATCGATTTTTATCTTACTGCATTGTATTATTAATATTATATTAATCACTACATGTATTTGACTTGTTAAAAATACAAACACGTGTTATTGTTCATTTTATTAAATGCGATGTGCTGTACTGTGTCATATTAAACAGCAATACTTTCCTTGACCATTTCAAATGTAATTATATCAATTTGAAACATTTGTATAACTTACATTTTCTGAATGTAATGTAAATGCCATGTCTAATTAGATGATTTATTAGTAAATTACCATAAATACAGACAACTGACTTCATTATATTCTAATATTAAGTTCTCTCCTGTTAGTACAGTTTTGGAATATTGAATTGCATCATAATACAATAATCGTGTTAGGAAAATTTGTATTTACATTGTTTGTGGAAAAAGCCAACAACAACAAGACGTGACATAATTCATTTCAATTTATCTTACGCCTTCATCACACTAAAATTACAATTATACAACGGACATGATGTCATGCAATTACGTTACGTTATTTAGCAGAAAAACGTATCGAAATAATTATGCATGTATAAATTAATTAAGAATTTTAAACACAAAAGACAGTTTAGTATACGGAAATAAAATACAGATAATTGTTTTTTATATACGTTATTTATAACAAACGCAGTAATGTAAATTTTGTTAAATCTATATTACTAGTAGCAGCCTACATTAATATCATGTAATTTTGTTTAGGATGAAAATTTTAACATTTGTGTAACAACAGTACAGCATCTCATAATATTAATACCAGGTACTGTGGATCTGAAATTAACTTTGAGCATTGGAGGCGCATGCGCATTGGTATTGGTGATTCTTACTGCCACGGTGACCATTTGCATCTACCGGAAACTTTACGTGCACCCAGGTTGTATATGCGTACAGCTTTTTGTAAACCTAAATAAAATGGGTTAACCTATACAGTACATGTAAAAATATATAGAAGGCTTGTCAAATATATAATATGGCTGTGATATAACTATATACACAACATATGTAATTCGTATGTACTTTTCTATAGGCAATTTGCTTCTTGCCTCAAATTAAAGACTTTTAACTTTTCAATTCGATGCATTCAATAAAAAGATTGATTTATTTAACGTGTCTATGTACATGCAACGTAATTAAATTTGGAAAATAAAAGAAAGTCGTGCAATTGAGTTTATTTGTATAGGTATTTGTATATCATTAGCTGGAACTTTTCTTAGACCACAAGTGATATGATGACCTCACAATTACTTAATTACTTCAATAAACTTATTTCATATAACATTTGTTGGATATGTTATCTAGCGATTGCTCAATATTTGTGTATTGCTGATGATGCGATTTCCGATGTCTGCATACTCAAAGCAGTAAGCATTCGTCCCCAGGGATTTATCAGCGAGTCCTTTGTTGTAGCATACAGTCCCCCTGATGATGCAAGCTCAAATGCACCAAAGAGATCCGAATCACTGTCCGACGATCACTACGACACTGTCCCACTTCCCGCTGTTGTCGAAATTATCGAAGATAGTGAAGAAAACATCGACAACGAAACGACCACCGCGTTCATGCACCATTATGAAAGTATTCCTGCCACATCTACCACAGATCAACCACCAACTGATGAAAAAGTCTTTATGACTGCTGCCCCGTTGAGCACCAGGCACAGACCGGACAATTCATCTCGAAGTAAGCATATCTCGAATCTCGAAGTAACTATCATTCAAAGTGGAAAACCCGGTTTTAAATGCAGTTCCAAATATTACTGAATAATTGCAATATTATTATATTAATTTTTATTTACTTCAACTTTTTCACACGACGCTCGCATAGTTTTCTATGGCCAAAGAATCCATATCACCATTGTTAAACTACCAATAAACAATAGTTCCATTACTGTAAAATATAGTTCGCATTTTAATGACAGAAAATATTGTTACATCATGTTAGAAGCGAAATATTGTTTGCCTTATGGTTGTTTATCGGCTAATAAACACTGATTTGTCGTTTTGATGCCAATTCCCTCATGGTTAAAATTATTATGCATCGGAACTCCAAACCGTTTTGTATTAGCCGATAAACAATGATAATGCATACTGATAATGATAATAAATACAATTAAGTTATGCAAAGTGTGAGATTCTTTGCCGATTAAACATGTTTTTATCCAAAGTGTATTTATGCTTCTGTGTTGTGTATCAAGTGTTGTGCGGGTACTTGATTTCAATTCAGAATCATGGTTTGTTAACAGGATAAATTTGCTACTGGAATACTATTTGAAAACTAATATTCCTACTAACTTTATATGTTTTCATATACAGACCATGTACATATTTATGTTTTTCTTTAATAATAATAATAAATTACAAATAAACATATATTATTCTTATGTCATAAGCAAAAACTAATTTAAGATGTGACATCATCTTGTTACGAGAATTAAAAAAAAATAACCTTTTATATTTCACTATAGTTCTTATAATTTATGTGTGATTGTATTTCAGACAATATGCAGGAATCAGAAATTCAAACGTATGTATATCATCCTTCCTAACATTAAACATTTTAATACGTTCACATTGTTTAAATATGGAAATACTAATTATACCTTTATTAAATCACATGGTGTGAATGTTTGTTTGTTTTGTTGTGTGAAGATATTAATTAAAACGCGATTAATATATATATATATATATATATATATTTATGTTGTGTATATCTCTTTCAAGTATTAAGGCGATAAGTGTAAAATGACGTGTTTAATACATAACGACTTGGAAATAAATGTTTAGATTACACATTAAATTGTAAATTTTATTTCTTTTAGCACTCTGGCAGTTCGATACGAGAATCTAGAAATGCAGGAAAGCTCATATCTAACATGTACATTTTGACACAAGTGTCAATTTAGATTTCATCACATTTTAGCTTCACATCGGCATTGACGAAATATCACCCCGTGGGATAAACTTGGCTATATTCCACAATGTGGCAATGTATGAAGCATATTTAGATTCACTACCAAAGAGTTAACCTTTGTACTTTGTAAAATTAAGGGCTTCTGCCCACCCTTTATGAATTCAAACCGGAAGATATGCACGTGACAATATACCTTGTGACGAACGTTATTGTCTATGTTGTAATCAAAGAGAAATAGATGATGAATTCCATTTCATTTGTATATGTCCTTGCTACGGAATAACAAGGTAAACATATATCAAAAGTGTGAATCCATCTGTTGCTAAGTTCCATAGTTTATTGGCTTCAACATGTAAACATGAAAGCATTCATTTAGGTTAATTTATAAAGGAATCTTTAACCAAAATAAATTATGTTATCAATAATATTTAAAATGAAAATTAATATTTTTCCTTACTGCCTTGAAATCAGTCTTAACCTACTACTATAAAATATTTTTGTTGTTTTTTGCTCTGTATTTTTTTTCCAACTATCTTGTTCACTAAATTTGCATTGCAATTTGCTCCATGTAAAACTTAACGTTGTACAATTTTGAAACGTGACAGTTCGTTATATAAAAATGTATGTATTTTGACGATGTAAATATGTATAGGTCTTAATAAAGTGTCTGTTTGTCTGTCTGTTTACCTGTCCCGTGCACGGTCTACGTTTTCTATTTCGTAACAATACGATTGTCATTGTTCACTTTTACCAATCGCGTGTTCTGGTCAGTCTGTGTAAGGTAATTTACAAACATTGCATTTTAAACAAATTCACAAACGTCGTCTCCAAAACAATAAAATTAAATTTAAGTTATACATCTAATTCCTGCAAGATTTGTTCCAAACGACCAGGAATGTCATGGTCATTTACTGTGAATCGGTCTATTTATAGATCACGAATTTATAGATCATTACACAGTTGTGTCTTTGTTGACTTTAAAGGTTATTTTCACTGCTAACAGTAGTATTCATTTACATTTTTTAAAACAAAAATAAGCATAAACAAATACATTTGTTAACAGCTATAGTTTCATTAATGTTATTTGTATTATGTTTTGCTACTATTTTTTAACACAATCGCATAACTTTGATATTAGAACTAATAGTTGTCTGTACTAGCCTACGTGTGTACTACTTATTTATGAATTCCACAATTTGTTAGTCATGTGCTGTTACATATTTTTGACGAATATTTGATGAGATAAATAATATAATCGGATTAGTGTTGAATATGGAGAAGTTTATCTTGCTCAGCTTGAAAATCCGAAGCGCTCGTCAATGCTCGCGCTTCCGGTTTTCTAAGCATCGTAAATTCTCTATGTTCAACACTAACCTAGTATTCTCTATATATACACCTATATTAGGATATACTTTTTATGGACTTTGTTTATAAATACACACTATTTTCTTAATATGTTATAGAAAATTAAATTATAAATAGTATATATTTAATTAAATATATTTAAATGAACGAAATGTGTTTGTTAGTGGTTTTATTTTAAAATACGGCTGATAAAATGTTTTACATCTCATTCATGTATACCATTCAAATGCTTACAGCTGCAACAATATAGCAATATCTCCATTCGATTCGATTTCGATACAAACTTCATAAATGATGAATATTTCGATTCGATTCATGTTTCCTTTTTACATGTTCACAAATACCGCAGTTTTATTTAACAGTTTTAGGACAATTCATATTTAAAATATTAAACCGATTCGAATCGAAAGCGGTTGGTTTGATATCAAAAATAAAATCGAGACATACACAATCGAGTTATAAATGCATCAACAGAATCGTTGAAGCTCTACAAACGATGACTTCTAACTATTGACATTTGATAATAATTACTATAATAATCAATATTGTAATCTTAATTCTAACTGTTACGTATTTTATGAGAGTTCATAAATGCGTTAAACGTTGCCTATAGATCATTATGTTTTGCAAACAAAGACTTTATAATATAAATATCATAGGCAATTGAGGGGTATAGTAAATATTGCTGCCCGAAAAGAATGATGTCAACCGATACCGAGGGTGTAATATTTACAATACCTCTCAACATAATAAGGATATTGATTTTTTATACCAAACAGATAAACAGTATTTCGAAGAAAAAACTAGTCTCACACAAAAATAAAATGTTCTCTTTGTCATTTATGTGTAAAGCATTTTAATAAGCGTCTACCGATTATAAGCTGATAGGGTATTTCCGGTAAACACCATTTGCAATCTGTAAGCCCTCGCGAGTGGAACATCTACACGCGCCGGTATATTACACTTCCACGCAATGGCATATTAAACATTATACAGGTGCGGGTATATGGGATATTACATTGGGAAAACGAAGTCTTTACATTGTCATCGATACATTTGATGGCACAAGCAGGAACAGCGTATTTATCAAGGTGTTTTTATTGCCTAATATCGTTAATATTAAAAATTTCAACGATCGCTGTTACATTCAAAAGATACTAAAATTGCGTAACACATGTCACATTCAAATGTCTTTTCGAAACACCAACACGTTGCCTTTCTTCATCCAATGGAATAGCTCCTTACATTAATACTTCAACCATTACAAGTGTGCTTCTGAATGAACCACTGACATTTTCAATGTTTTTGGTTCAAATCACATAATCAGTTCTTTCTCTGGTGCTCGGGAGTAAATAATTTACACTTAAATTCCTTGAAACTTTAACCATCAAAAATGTGTTAAATAAATAAGATAGTAGTAAGATTGCAAGTAGTTTTCTAGTTTGCCCCCTTAAGGTCCTTTTCGTTGACATAGTCTCTTTAAGTGCACACATGTGAGATAGCCGCAACAGTGAAAATAGTATTAGATTCAAAACAAAAGTAAACCAAGAAATAATAATAATGTACATGCGGTATTAATAAGTGTGTATAATTCAAACAGTTTCGACTGCCTTGTGAAAAACTAATGTTTAAATACGTTTCAAACAAATCTTTGTCCAATATGTTCTACTGTTATTCAAATGGCTGTACAAATATGTTAGGCATTACAAGTTTTTGATAAAGTATCTGATAAAAGATATGTATCTGATTCGATATTGTGTCGCAATCAACCATTATGTAACAAACTGGCCGTCGACATTTCGGAGAACAATAGTGTGTTTAATACAATATGCTACATAGTTTATATTTTCAGTTTCTGATAATTATAGTGATATAGTTAATATTTGTGTATGCAAAAAAGCAACATTATTCAAGCGAATACATTTTTATTTTCTCTGATTGGTCAATGCTCAACCGAAACATCAACCTTTATGATAGTATGTGTGTCTTTGTGACTGTGTGTGTTTGTATGTCTGTCTGTCGAAATTTTGGATTTAAATGACGTGACATTTGCTTTGTTGTGCTTGTTCTTTGCCTGCATTTAAAGAATATTTTGATCTGCCATACATATCGTTGTTACGTTCCTTCTAAATACTGAATAAATGGACGTTGTCAACAAAAAATTGGCTTCATATTGCACTATAAATTATATTAAATGTTAGAAATGCATTATACTAAGACATTAAATAAAGAAAACAAATTACATACAGATACATGTATTTGATAAAATGAAATCAGCCAAAATGATGGACAAATGTAAAAAACCCAGCGGGTATCGAACTCAAGACTTAGGAGCCATTCAAAGAAATAACAGAAGACAGGACTTAAACCAACAGCTCTATGCTGCTGTGTAAGGTTTCATCTGTTACCTATAGTTACACAAAATACAAATAATTATGAAGTCAAAATGTAAACATGAAAAGAGCCAAACAAACACAACCCATATTCTAAATTAATGTTTATCTGATAATGCGAAAACTCTTTTCCCATCATATACACCTTATTTTAACAGTTATAATATGCTAAGTGTAATATCTTAATTTCAGATCGTTTTTCAGACATTACCCACTGAAGGCCCATCTTGTTGACAAAGTCCCTTTAAAGAGATGCGCCTCTAAAATTACAAATAATTTGCTTTCAACGCTTTTTCTTCCTAACAACTTATCACACTTTAATTTGGGATTAATGATTAATACAAAGCCAAGTTTGGGATTAATGATTAATACCAAGCCAAGTTTGGGATTAATTATTAATACCAAGCTAAGTTTGGGATTAATGATTAATACCAAGCCAAGTTTGGGATTAATGATTAATACCAAGCCAAGTTTGGGATTAATGATTAATACCGAGCCAAGTTTGGGATTGATGATTAATACGAAGCCAAGTTTGGGATTAATGATTAATACCAAGCCAAGTTAATATGGCATTAATGATTAATACCAAGCCAAGTTTGGGATTAATGATTAATACCAAGCCAAGTTTTTCAGAATTTAATGTCATCATGTCATCATGTTCTGTTCCAATATTTTTCAAACGCGTTGTGGCCCTTTATTTGTTTGCACTTCCTCAGTGTCAACCTTTGTCAGATTTGTGACACTTCGAATACATGTTCAGTAACCTACCTAGTTCAATAACCTACCTAGTTGTGCATAGTATTAGTATGTTCATATCCAAAGACTCTTGAAACAGTAATGGCCCTTTAAAACCGGTCACTTTGCTTCTTTACCTTTGTTCTTTTTATCCTATTACTCCAGTCGAAGCGAATCATATAACAGCCCATCCTAACAACCCATTGTATAAACTTTATTTTTATCCGATCGCTATTTTAGCTTTTAGCTCACGTTAATTCGATCGTTATTTTTATAACGCTTTTTATTTCAATATGACGTCATACCAAACGATGACGTTTGTAGTAAACAAAACCAAGTGTTAAAACTGGGGAACCAAAGTTATTTTTTAGCATAGCATAATAGGATAAAGAGAATATTAGGTGATTGTTGGATAACGATGAAGTTTATCATGATTGGCACGAAGCATTTGAGCGCTCGGAAAGCCTCGCACTGATCTGGTTTTAAGCCTCGCATTATAAACTCTGTCAAACATTCTCTATTTAAGTATTTTAGATAATATAAAAGTGTGGGTTACTGATCTGCCGCCAATGTTACATTGTCCCAATGAAGTTTGTCTGGAGTTATTGCCCTTTAAGGACTTTGATTCTGCTTATGTGTGTTGTTATCCATAACACATCGTCTGATATTAATTTTTAGTATGATCTAACATTGCCTAGTGGCGCATGTCGTCAGATCGTCCCTTTAATTATTTAATAGAGATAGTCCTTTGGTTATATGTGATTGTCCCTGTGGTGCCTGGTATGAAAATAATGATAATAAAAATACAACTTCGTTCTCGAAAAATCAGGCATAATTGATGAAATATATGAATTTTCTCACACAAACATGTTCAAATAATATTTAATGTGTGATGAACTTACATATTTACACACTGTAATATAAACAACAACTTAACAACGCTAAATAAAATGCAATATCTATATACGACACATTAAGATACAACCCATCGCAAACCAAAACAATGTGTCCCTATGTGTTGTTATTATAAATCATTAAAACGAATTAGATTGCAATTTTCGAACGGGACATGAACATCATCTTAAATGTGCCGTGTCACAATATTTGGTTGCGATACATATTTTTTAACTGTTCTATAGTACACCATTTGTTCCAATTCCAAGTGAGAAAAGCACATTGTTTGTGTTATGTTAGATCTTATATTTTACGAATATTTGTTACTTTGTTTACCAAATCCTGTTGTAAATTTTATGTTCTTTTTAACCCCGAAGTATAAAACTGTTGTTGTTTGTTTTAATAAATAATGGTGCGCTTATTCAACACCTGAGCCTATTTCAAACATATATGGAGAACACTTCAATAAACGTACTAACTAATATAAAATATATAAAGTAGAAAATTAGCACTTTCAGACACATTTCAAATACACAATTGTGTTTGACTCATTTCGTTCACTGGAACAGTTTACCAGCCTTCGTAACTCTTCTTCTATGAGAGTAGATATGTTTGCAAAACTATATTGGTGCAATATTACGTGAATCACATTTTAAGATGTAATAATCGATGCTTTGATAAGCATTGTCGGCAAAAAGGGAAAATGCGAATAACTATATTTAGTTTTACCACAACTATAACAATACGCAACTGGGCAATTGAAGTTTCTATTCTAACTGATAGCTTTGCATTTAATTTCCTGTTGTTAGTTTTTACATTTCTTTTCGATTAAGTACAAGCTATGTATTTCTGTTGAGACGTTGGAACTGCACGCATTTATTTACTATTAAAATATCTTAAGGAATTCTTTCGTGTGAAATAATAATGTTTATAATAGCTATGATAAATGTTGTTGCATGTACGTTTTTCAGATTGTTTCTATTTAGTCTTTCGTTCCCATAGTTTTGCTATGTCAAATACTTGGAGGTGAATAAATACTAACGGTCACCATAGAATACACATGTGGAAATGTATATGCCATTCAGAATAATTTAACCATTGCGTTTTAATGCCATTTATGGATTTGTTTTTGTTGTTTTTTATTTTGCAGTGATTTGTTTTGTCTTTTGAATTGGATTATAAAATAGCAATGTTCCTATTAAAATAATTAGTTCAATTTTCTGCACAGGAACATACACTAATTGGAAAAAAGTGTTGTCTCCAACAACGGCCCAAGTTTTGTGCACGTTTGGCAATTGCTGTGGGCCATTATTATTTTACAGAAGATACAATGAAGTGTACCTTAGCATGATTTATGCTGTATTTCATGCGTTGCCGGCAGTCACGTCACTTGGTGTGTAATATATCGGTTATTCGCAGACTTTTAGCAGACGTCACCAATGGAAATGTGATACTGTCCAATATGACTTTCGTGTTTTCAACCGAAGTTGTAAACATTTCCTATGACGGTAAATGCGTTTCAATACTTGTAAACGTTTGAGGAGACATAAGTCGATATGGTCGGCACATTCATTTAAATTATGAACCATGGATGTATTGTTAAGTACTTCAGAATAGTATCATAAGATGGTTCGTATTACGCAGTGTGATGTTTTTTAAAGGTGAATTTAAGTTATTTCAAAACCTTCAAATGTGGTTTGCACACTTGCGAAATAAATTTGTTTATTATGCTGGGAAAGCTATAATACTTAAATGTTCAGTTCCAATAATGAAATTGCTGTTAGCGGATTCAAGGAAGTTAATCTTAATATATATCTGTTTTGCAGCGTTAGGTCTGATATATTTAATTTCAGACGAAACTAGTGCTCCCCCCAGATTAAGTAACACATTGAAAGTGATACAATAAATGACAAATCCTCTGTATGTCATTTTGTATATACAGATTTCTATCAGCCTAAAAAGCACTACTTAAAGTACAGTTTATATATATTAAAATAAACATTCAGTATATTTAAACTGTCAAAGTTCAAGTGAACCTTAAACATATATTTACTTATTCAAGTTATCCCTTGTTCAATCATATGTTTACCTAAAGTTCTCATAATTAGACAATTGCCGCATTTCACATACAGTCACAACTTCCGGTTCCACGCCAGGGCCCACACGTCTTGTGACTACTTCCGGTTGCACATCCCGTCCACCACATTCGAATACTACTTCCAGTACTACGTCCCTGTCCTCACTTCCGGTGACGAGTGTCCCCGGTATGCTGTCCTGGGACAAATTGAGTTTGCTGTTTACAAAGATTAAACACCACTATGACACCGTCTTCCCAATGTCGTTGTTTTGAAGTACATCTGTTAGAGGTGCAAAACGGTTGGCCACCTCTACGATGTCAGAGAGCTGGTCGCACACGTAAGTAGGCAGCGAATATAATTGTAAGGTAATTCAGGCTGGTTTGTGGTATTTAATCTTTACAAACCTCAAACCTAGATATCGAGGTCGTTTTTGCTACTTTTAAAAGCACTAATTATGCGTTTGGATGACGTTAATGATTCATCAAAGTTTTGGGGCATTAACATTTTTGATAGTTCAATTTACAACCTAAATGTGGATACCAAATGTATCCATATTTAAATCTAACAACATGTAACTTAACGAAATGAACAAAATAAACATCCAGTGTTTTTTTCTATTAATATGTTATTTACGCGTTTTGTCTGCTTTGGAGTACTTTCTGCAAGCATTTTAATATACTAATAACATTTCCTAACAGGTCACATATTCAAAACGTCCTTTAATACAAAGCAAAACGCATTTAAAGAACAAGAGTGCGTTTCTTTGGACACGGTGACCACTCTTGTTCTTTCCATGTGTCGGAGATGCATTGCGGTACTAAATGCAAGAGTGGGGCTACCGCTCAAGGACGTGTGTGATTTTTGTATTATAACAATAGTGCGTGGTATTGAGTCATACCGTATTGTGTACACTGTAATGGTTCAATTTGACAGTTGGAACATGCTTGAATATCACTATATCTATATCTTGTTTTGATTGCCTGCAATTGTGTGTTAAAGTCTTTGTTATTATTTCTTTGTTATATATTAAAAGGGGTTTTGAATATGCAATGCGTTCGGAGTTTTGATTATTATAGAGCCTCAACAAACCACGGATTGAATTGTTGTCGTGACTGCTTTAAACTGATGCGGACAAAGAAAAAAGGATTCCTGCTGAGCGTAAATCAAATGATAAAAATATTTCATGACTTCTCTAAACAATATTTAGAACTAGAAAACCCTGATTATGGGAGTATTCGTTCGGACCCTCAATCAACCACTGATCAAAATGTGGACCTAATTGGTGTGTACAATACACATGAATAGGAACCTGAAAACAAATCCTGATTTGTTTAGGTATCCCTACTGTCTGTCAATAAATCACGTGTCAAAATATGACCATGGCTGTTCCGGCGTGGAACATCTTCCAGAGACCGTGCAATTCCGTATGAGTATAATTCCTCAGTAAACTATAACAATATATTTGGATCGCGTATAATGGTCAATTTTGGATTTATATCGGACTATTTTCTTATTTTCTGTTCGGAAATTCGATTTTATTATGAATATGTCATCATGATATATTGTTTTATTTTATTGTTTATCTTGTTGTTGTTTTCTTCTGTTTTTGCAGCAGAAGGTAGATTAATTGTAGGCATGTCCATAACAACCATGAAATCAAAATCAAAATGTTTCATCTGTTGACATCAAGTACATTCCTTGACATGCGATAACACGGACGTCTTAATTCGTTTAAATAAAATTTGATATATAACAATATTCTGTTATGTATATATTTATTATCGCATGTGTGAGGTCATTTACTGAACTGTAATGTAAAATGTTTGGAATGCTTGTTGCCGATGCAGCCAGGATTTCTCA
Source organism: Congeria kusceri (assembly GCA_027627225.1). Classification (NCBI taxonomy): domain Eukaryota; kingdom Metazoa; phylum Mollusca; class Bivalvia; order Myida; family Dreissenidae; genus Congeria; species Congeria kusceri. The sequence continues at coordinate 17,029,060 of CM051026.1, read as the reverse complement.
TTGTTTATATTAAAGTTATGTATATTGCATATTGTAAATACACATGTCCATTTAAAAAAGCTGTTATGTGAATATTTACTGTATAGTATTGATCGGATATGCATAAGCGTATAGGAGTAGAGAACACAATATTAAGCTTATGCTTTCGGAACTTTAAACATGTATTTGTCTTGGTACATGTATATCACGCTAACTACTTGGCCTGCTGAGCTTGCATTAACGTGCATTGTTAATCCTATGGGTGTGATACACCTAGTTTTCAAAATAACGATAAAATGGGTTACGAATGCTTTATAATTGTATTCATTGATGCGTATCAATAAAGACACCCTATTTTCAATATGTCTGTGTCAAAAGAGTCATTTCGCTTCGTTATATTTTTTTCATACCTTTTTTAAATAGGCGAACTATTTAATTATTATAATTGCCAATGTTTAAATCTGAGAAGATGTCCCTTTAAAATTGCGGTCACAATAGCTGAATGGAGTTTGCAACACACAACCAATTGTCATAGTCGAAAGTGATTGTTCAATGAAACCAAACGGGAGTGTTTTTCAAGTGCGGTTAAGTGTCAAGATCTACCGTCGACATCTGGTGTATTATGGCAAGCTGTGTTGTGTGTGTCTTTGTTTTTTATCCAGGTGGTAACCAATGCATTCCAAAGTTGCCACACAGCATACTGCAAACTCTCTATTAATTTTGACTTTCAATGAATATTTGAAAGATGAGAAAGGTGTGTTACAGTTATAGAGCATAACTTACGAACGAATATCCAATATTTTATATGATCGTAAATAAAAGTTGGATTTAATCGCGTTTTGGAAAACGTTTCATATTGTTTTCAAATTTCACTGTTGAAACTTTCGCACTATGGCACAGGATGATGAATAACTCACCTTTTAAACCAAACACAAAAATAAAATTTCAGTTCCAGGAAATATTACATGTATAATACATAGCGAAAGGCCTTCGCACGTTGCGCTCATTTATGTTAGACATATGACCTAGGTTTTCAGATAATGCAGGAAAATCATAATTAGCTGACTAAATGCAGCATGTAAACTTTTGAATGCGCACGTATCGCGTCCTATCCTAGGGGTCGTCAGTCCACTCTTTAACATCATTTACTGTCATTTACAATCGTCTAACTGTAATTTCTATTCCTTATTGTTAGATTTCTATTAAAATCATAAAATATAAATAAATAAACAAACGTGTTTGTGCGATAACTATTATTTTTATTAAAATTCATGTTTTACAAACGAACCAACGGACGAATTACTCGTTAAAACGTCAATCCAAGTAGCATGAACGCTATTCGGAGTATATATTGTATATGGAATATTAGACAAGATTAAAATCGTACATGTGAACATAATGTTTTCAGTAGCAATATTACTAGTTTTGATTGTGGTTACTGCGGGTTCATGTTAGTGATTTAATTATTCACAATTATATTTCAATATTAAAGAAACACTATAACATTGCAATATAAATTATGTCTACATACTTTCATCCTTTCTTTGTTAGTGCTTACTTTGTTTCGAAATGAGTATTAGTATTATTGTTACTACGTTTCAAATGACAAAAAACGTATACTCATATTTCCCTTAAGACAAGTATAGTGAATGTCTCTTACAGCATTGCAATCCCCACTGATGTAAGTTAAAATGGTGTCCGAAACAACGTTGGAAATATCATGTAGTTTCAATACAAAAGCCGACGGATTTGTAAAGTTTTATCGAAGGTTTGACGATGTGCAGTTTTGGGAAGTAGTAGTCCTTGTTGTATATACTGTCAACGACTGCATTATAAAAATGATTTTCCATCGAGTGCAGTGCAATGCAGGTGCATATATAACTACGGAATCGTGTACAATATCTCGAATGGGCCACGTGCCATTAGCAAATGTGACCAATTGCAATGCACTAATTTTATAAATTATTTCGAGGTTTACAGCAGTATTGCAAAATTCTTAAATCACGGTAAGGTGCCAATACAATACTTTATTGTACTTGGATTTATATGCTAAATATAATGCGATATAGTCGACATATGTTTATGAGATTAGCCGATATGTTCATCGTGTTATGCTTTATTTTGAATTTCAATGCCATATATTTTATATGTTTTTTTTTTATATTTGCACTGACTTGATAAAAAAGGAAGGCCGTAGAAATGTATATCATTTACGCAGTCGCCCAGGCAGTATTATATATCTTAACATAAATGCATATTTAGATAATGATATAATTATGAATATAAATGCAATTTTTTAGTCAAAATCATGTCACATAAAAAGTTAACGCATTCATTAGATCGGACCGTGTAAATAGTGTACAATGCATGCACGTGTATCGATGTCGTTATACACTTTTTCAAAAATAATTGTTGAACACTCTTTCTATTTGTGTTAGTTCCATCGACAATTGCAAAAATATGTCAAATTATGTTAGAATCAAAAACACTTTCGCATTATATGTGTTTATCTGCCAATAAAATACTCTTTGTTGTTCTAATGCTTGGCCATTACACAATAAGGGCTAACGCCCTTGTGGTTTAATTCCTATACATCAGAACTTCAAAGTGTTGTTTATTGGCCGATATACAACAATAAATCGAAAATTATTAATTAAATAGCTAATGCATGTCATATGCTATATGTCTATTTGTTATAATTCAATATATACATGCAACATGCTTTTTATAAAGCAATATTTGCAATTTATCGTATGTACTTTCCATGTTGAGATGCTAAATGTCCCAGCAAGCAAACCCATATGGGCCCAATATTGTTTATAGCTGAGCTTCAAATACCATATGCGCCCCATGTGCGTCCCAAATTATATTTGTTTGCCCATAACAGACCCATATGGGTCCGAGCAAGGAAGCCTATGTGGGTCCACTACATGTATGCCGATATGGATCCCCCAAGCCATCTCATGTGGGCACGAAATGGTTTTATTATTGGCTGATATGCCTCATGGGCCCAGTGTTGGACCCATATGCATTATCGTGCCACTATAAAACCCAGATGGGTCCAAGTAAAGCAAATTCATTAGGATCCCTGCTAGAAAGCTTATATGGGTTCCAGATAGCAAACCCATATGGGCCCAATATGGACTATATCTGGGCAAAATACACTATGTGCCCTGTGTGGGTCCCATGTGCATTATCTTGCCACTATAAAACCCTGATGAGTTCAAGTAAAGTAAAACCACGTGTTTCCTTATTAGAAAATCCATATGGGCCCAATATCGGCTATAGCTGGGCAAAAAATTTCAATGTGGGCCCCAACTGATTGTTTGCCCATATCAAACCCATATGGGTCCAAGATAGGAAGCTCATGTGGGTCTACTGCGATTAAGCCCATATTGGTCCCAGCAAGCCACCCCATAAGGGCGCTATATGGGTTTTACCTCGGCTGACACACCTCGTGAGCCCAGTGTGGGTTCAATATGCGTTATTTTGCCTTTATCAAACCCAAGTGGGTCCAAGTAAAGTATACCATCATGGGGCCCGACTAGAAAGCCCTAGAGAGCATTCCAAATGGGCCCAATATGGGATATAGCTTGGCAAATATACCATATGGGCCCATGTGAATCCTAAATAATATACCACATTCGACCCAGTAAGCAAGCCCATATGGGTCTCATCAAGCAACCCCATGTAGGCAAGAAATGTGCCTTACCTTGGCTGACAAACCATATGAGCCCTGTATGGGATCCAAATGCTTTGTCTTACCAGTATAAAACCCAGGTGGGTCGCAGTCCAGCTAAGCCATATTGCTCCCAAGAAGAAAGCCCATATGTGCTCCAGCAAGCAAGGTCACATATGGTCCAAGTATAGGCTACAGCTTGGCAAATATACCATGTAGTCTCCATGTGGGTCTCAAACATGTTTTTGCCAATATCAGACCAACATGGGCCCCAGAAAGCAAGTAAGCCCCTATGATGTGTCCCTATTAAACACAGGTAGGTCTCGGTCAAGCAAACCCATATGGGCTATAGTTGAGAAAATATACCATATGGGCCCAATATGGGTTCCAAATACTATTTTTGCCCATATCAGTTTGATATGTGATCAACGTTTTCAGTTAACATGTGTATTTTCAATTTTAAAATGCCAATGGGTTGTAGCAAATTTGCACTCAACTGTTCAATTAGTGGTTTCAGTTTGTTGGACTCTATAATATAACGCTATCTCTTTTGGACCATTACGTCCCGTTTGCACCAGTTAGACCGCTGTGTTTTATTGTGATCCATTGATAGCTGTTTTGAAAAATAAAAATTAAACCAGGAAATATGTTTGGCGGTTTTTACATTAAAACAGGTAGGTAAGTTATACAAACTGTTAATAACATATATTATATTTATAAGGCAACTTAAATTTACGCTGTTACTTTCCCTAGTATTGTGAAAGAGTTTGGTTTTCTAACCCTGATTTGAATTTGTCACACTATTTCGCAAAATAGAACATGAATTTATGCTATTGTGCAATCAATTACATAAAAATGGATATAATGCATATATGTGTAAAACAGATGCGCACACTAAGGTGGCCATATAATTTATCTGGGGATGTTAAATTATGTTTTGATAAAAGTTCAGTGCGTGAACATAATGGATATATATATCTTTACAAAACGCATTGATCCGATTACTGTACAAAGAAAAATTGTGCGAGAATTTAAGGAAAGGTTCATGTTGTGTGAATTTGCAAATAACACTGCATTATGTTTATATGAAGAGATATTGTATTATGTGAAGTGTATTGTGTACATAAACAATGTGTGTTCATTTCTTAACGTGATGTATAGTGCTATATCTGATAAGTCAACGTGATGTATAGTGCTATATCTGATAAGTCAACGTGATGTATAGTCCTATATCTGATAAGTCAACGTGATGTATAGTGCTATATCTGATAAGTCAACGTGATGTATAGTGCTATATCTGATAAGTCAACGTGATGTATAGTGCTATATCTGATAAGTCAACGTGATGTATAGTGCTATGTCTGATAAGTCAACGTGAAGTATAGTGCTATGTCTGATAAGTCAACGTGATGTATAGTGCTATGTCTGATAAGTCAACGTGATGTATAGTGCTATGTCTGATAAGTCAACGTGATGTATAGTGCTATATCTGATAAGTCAACAAAGATAAACTGTTTTAGATTATCAATTTCTACAAAATGTGTAAATACGTTCACTATGATTTGTGTTTGGTTTATTTTTGAATGTAGGACATGCTTTATTATTTGAAACGTTATTTTTTACGCGTGTGCTTACTGAATTGAAAGACAAGATGTAAAGTGAGGCTTGTAATGTCATAGTATTGTATATGGTGTTATTTTGTATTATGCATATAGCACATTGTAAATACAGCTGTACATTGATAAACGTGGTGTACATTGTTTATTGCATCGCTGTGTATTATCCAACGAATATATACAGACGTATATGTGTAGGCGTTGATAACATCGTAACTACTATAACAATTGATACTTTAAGCAGGCCATTTATGCTTAACGTGATACAAATACAGCAATACTGTTTTCAATACAAATTATTACAATATATTTATGGTATCCAATGAATAAAGTTGCCCTGTAAGTGTGCACGTATATGAAAAACATATGATTTCAGCTATAAAGTGGATGTGTGATATTCACTTCGCAATTATTCACCGCACAAGGAAATACACGTATTAACCGAAATGAAAACTACATAAACATCTGTGTTTAGTTAGTACTTCCCTTTGAAATAACTTTTTAATGCTAGTACTAAAATATTTGCTGGTGACAGAAAATTATATCAATCTACGAATAATATAATTATTTGACTCTTTGTAGACGTTCCAAATTTACAATTGTATTCCAACCATTTAAATATTCAGTATTTATTAGAAAACATAATGTGGGATTGAACACAAAGAACACACCAATTGAACACATCTAACACATTGTAAATCAAGAAAATGTTTGCCTACAAATTAATAATTGATTTTTTAGATACGTATAGGTATATAGGTAGGGCGTTTAGCGCAGGTACTTTAACAAAATTCCAAGAAGAAAACATAACAATGAATCAAGCATCGAAATACCGTTCTTCTTATTAAATATATTGGGCTCTTAATAATAATCGTCGTTTGGAAGTGTGATTAATGTACAATGCGTTTGTTGGGATTAAATAAGATGAGTGTTAACATATGTCATTTACAACAGACATAGAAAATCGAAAGTAGACCATTGAAAGTGCCATTCTTCGTCGTGTGGTTTTTATTTAATGTCCTGTCCTCCGTGCGGAGAATATACTTACCCAATGCATTATACAATCTCTTTTTTAAAAACAATTAGTTTAGGAGTAAAAATATCAAAGTTTGTGAGAGACGTTGACTTAATTCATAATTTTATTGCATTAATGCACGCCTGGAAATGCCGATACCATTACGTGTGTTTACACTTGGCACCATATTACTGTTGATCGCCGCTACTGCATGTAAGTATTTTATGTATCCTGCTATTGTAGTTATGTCACATATGTATTTAAATACTATAGTTTCAGATCTAACGTATTAAATAATCATATGTGTGTATCAGATGCGTGTACATAAATAGTAAACTATAATAGCACATGTTATTATAATAGTAACTATTTGTTCTTATGTATTAAATAATCGCAAGCAAGTGTTCATGTAATACATCCATTTATAAGTAATCATTCGATGTTAAGTATCAAATAATCATAAGTATTAAGTGCTTGTAAAAGTAATTGACAATATCAAATAATCACATGCGTATATTGTTTGATATTCATTTGAATTGCATTATCTCTTTTCCATCGTTTCAGTCAAATAACTTAATACATATATGTACCTTGGATTTTTTTTTCAGCGTTGTTACAGCCAAAAATGGAAATACACGTGTTATCCCCAACAACGTTGGGCTTATCGTGTACGATTTCTAATTCAACCAATATACTCATAACACTTTATAGGCTGCATGAAGATTTGGCATTAACGACAGTGGCCACCGTTTTATACTCAAACATAAAATGCAATGTTTGGACCGCGTTTCCTGATGACGTGCAATGTGGTTGTCATGGTGACAGTCACAACCACGTGGTGTGCAATATAACGGTTGCACACGATTTAAAACAAGCGTACGGGTGCCAATGCTTCTCTTTATTGCACGGCGACCTTGTTTTCAGCAACACTGTAACAAAACTTAGTGAAGGTATGCTTTTAAATATGATGATCGCTGATTTCAAACATAACTTGACTGAGGACCATATGACTGCCAAATATGCAATTGTGTGTGTGTTGTTTGAACGGTTATTGTGTGCATTATGTTTAAAAAATAGTACAGACCACTGACCACTGAGGGTCTCCTGGCATTATAGTGACCGACCAGTCAACCCAAAAACGAGGAAAGGACCGGAGCCGATGGTCACTATAATGCGAAGAGGTCCGAAGTGGTCTGTGCTATTTCTTATATTATATTGCACATGTGTACTACATAAGTTTTAGATAAAATCATAAAGTATCACAATCATGACACAAAGCACTAAACATTTATTTAGTTCTTGCTGAGATATACAGCATGCTTAAGGCAAACGAGAATTTAAAGTGCACGTCCTTGTTTTTGACCCATTTCTTCAACTTGTTTTTTGGAACAGTGTGTGACAATAAGGTCATTTCAAACATTTAGACAGCGTCACGCTATTTTCGGTAAACAATCACCATAATTTATGTAGTCACATATTTATGTATAGAGCATTGCAAAATGTTCGTTTGTGAAACGCAATTAATGTAATTGTATAATCGTTGACAACTAAATAAATCTCGATACGCAAATAACGATCGTAGAAAATCATAAATATTGATGATACGACTCCCAATACTGCGGTTTCACACAACTATAGCTAAGCGGGCACCCACACAAAATAGTGCCTGCTGGCTCCGGGCACTATACCTTTTTTATCGGCCCGCTAACTGGCATTTTGGAATTAAACTAAATAACGGACCGGTGACTTTTATATACGCAAAGAAGAAACATATTTATTTAAGATATAATATTGTTAAATGGTGCATCGCCTTTCATGTTAAAATGAATGCAGCTGTAGTTTTACTTATACAATTATTATTTATCTCATCGGTTAATACCAAAGTCCAATATTATATATTTCCTCACATTATTTGAAGCTTATTGAAATTTGTGTAAACACCCACATGTTTTCTTTATATGCTTGTGAGTCCCAAGTAAGAATAGCTTGACGCCTTGTTTTAGGTTCAGACACAACTTCTGTCTTTCCTACCAGGATGAATGGTGACGTGGAAAAACATCAAATGCACTGGGGATTCCTGCATATAAAACAGGTATTAAATTATAGTGATATCTGACACCTTCAATAAAACAGAATGATAAATCATGTGTTCGTCATATAGTATGTAACTGTTAGCTAGCTAATTGATGTTCTATATATATAATGGAGTGTGTCGTTTGCAATGTATATATAATGTGTCTAACACGTGCTACTTGTGCTTTTTAAGGCTATGATGAAATCGTCAGTTGAAAGTAAATTCTACACACGTTCATTGTAACACAATAATGTAAATATGCGTACTTATGTGTAATTATTATGTGTTATCGAAGCTGTTATGCAAATGATAATCTATGCATTTATGTGCAACAAGCTGAAGTTATAAAAATACCAGATAGGATAATGCAGAATATTATATTGGTTTTGAATAAATATCAATATTATCATACGATGTTAAGAAGATGAAAAGCACACTTGATAAACTTGATCTTTATTCAGCTCTTACCTAATTGTTATTCATCCCACTTTTACGCATTAAAACTGATGCATTGCATTCAGTACTCTGATTTCTATTTAGCCATGATCAAGGTCAGTGAATTACTCCCGTTCCAAACATACACAAACATAAATACATTTACTGGATTAAATCATCATCGTAATGAAAAATTAAACGATCATATATCTTTGATTTTGATTTGATTTAGATTTGTTTGCATATGTCTAAGATTTTAAACAAATATATGATTATTTCATGGAAGTACATTTTTACATTTCTTGCAAATCACACACTTAAACTTTATGTTCTTAACAATGAGAATGTGGTTCGTCGATTTTTACCAGTTTTGTTTTTTACTGCATTTCGGTGGACCTAACGAAACTCCGGATATCACAAACTAATTGAATTATATTGAAGTTCTAAATATTGCACAAACCGCAAAAAAATCAAGAGAATTTGTAAGACCGTAAAAAGGAATATTGCTGCAAGCTAGTGCTGAAGTTCCGTGGTTCGTTGAGTTTTCTGTTGTCAGCATTCTGCGGCAAGGCTAGAGGCCGCCAAATGAAGAGTGAAGCTGGGAAGATACTGTGCTAGAATTAAGTGTGCTCTTGTGATTTTGATATTCAGACATTCTGACAGTCGGTGTCCATGCAGTTATTGTAGGCAACGAACACACATTTTTGAACTTGAAGTATCGATACATGTGGGTTTATCCTTAATATTTGACGTTACCAATGCGTTTATTTTGTGCAACATTTTCAAAGATCATATATAAAGTTCATATTTTAAGCCATTAATATGTTTAATTGATAATTTTATTCCACAATCAATGTGTGCTCTTCCGATAATGTATATTTGATTGCCTTTGTATTATTAATTCTTTAGAATTGTTCCTGTATGTTGTAATGCCTATAAATATGCTATTACGTGTAACGCAATAAACATATTGAATTCAATTGAATTCGATATTATATTTGTCAGGTATCTCTCACCATACTATAATCATCACATTTGTTGCGCATTGACCTTGGTCATTATGGGAGCTACGCTATCCATTTGTCTCTACCGGAAGATGCAGGTTGCTTTGTAATCTTTTTTATTTGCTTGCATATATCCTATAGAATTATAATTTCGTATGTTACTTTAATCTTAACAATTGCATTTCCTATATGTCGCACAAGAGTTTTAATAATAATATTATTATTATTATTATTAGTATTATTATTATCATTAGTATTATTATAATTATTGTTATTAGTATTAGTAGAAGTAGTAGTAGTAGTAGAAGTAGTAGTAGTAGTAATAGTAGTAGTAGTAGTAGTAGTAGTAGTAGTAGTAGTAGTAGTAGTAGTAGTAGTAGTAGTAGTAGTAGCAGTAGTAGTAGTAGTAGTAGTAATAGTAGTAGTAGTAGTAGTAGTAGTAGTAGTAGTAGTAGTAGTAATAATGAAAATAATAATGATGATGATAATAAAAATAATAATAATAATAATAATAATAATAATAGTACTATTATTATTATTATTATTATTATTATTATTAGTAGTAGTAGTAGTAGTAGTAGTAGTAGTAGTAGTAGTAGTAGTAGTAGTAGTAGTAGTAGTAGTAGTAGTAGTAGTAGTAGTAGTAGTAGTAGTAGTAGTAGTAGTAGTAGTAGTAGTAGTAGTAGTAGTATAACAAATATAATAAAAATCATAATAATGTATTGTATATTTGTTAGCCAAAATATTGTACAAGTGGAAAAAATCATAACATGTAAATGTGTATTCAATGTATGTATATGTGATTTAGATCTATGGAGTACATGTTACGAACGGTAGACCACATAGTTATGTATAATGCATTGATATGATCGAATATTATTTAATAATTAAAGATATTTAATAATTTTTAAAAATACTGTTATAATAATATTGATAATAACACATTATAATTGTGTTATATAATATGTTTATTTATGTCTAAAATACATTATAATTAAAATCTACATTACACAATATTATATATATATGTAGAAAAATTGACATCTCCCTTTGACTTCTTTTATTACAAAGTCTCAGTCGTAATGCCGGGGTAACTACCACACCTACAAATACAGACAACACAGCCGACCAGGAAATCACAGATATACATATTTATGCAAACACATGTACCGCCGTCCTCGCTGCTACCTCTACAGAGGGCACTGCTCTAGAAAGTATTCATGTAGAGCTCTCTGCCATCCAAGATTCAACCGCTTCTGTGAACCGTACCTATGAAATACCCAAGTTTCCTCTGTTGCCCAAAGTTATGTTCCAACTGTCCCGAAACCAACAATTTATGTAAATTTGACTATGTATCCTTTAGAAGATGTGAACGAAACAGACCGAAGCATCAACGAGTCCGCCGCTTTCGATAACCACGGTTATGGTCGTATTCCTGCTGAGCTACAATCAACCGATGCTGCAAATGTTTTCATGGCTGTTACCCCATCGAACATTATACAGATGTCAGGCAATTCTGTGAAAACAATTACTGAGCACACACATCAAAGTATGCATTGTTTAAATTGTCTAATAAAACTGAAAAATTGCAATGCTATGTTGACCATTTTAATTTACATTTGCAATTTAAGCATGCATGTTTTTAATCGGGTGTCTGATTGTTATTGCAAATTGAAAATGGTCGTGTGGCCAGTTTTACTCATGTTATTATCGAGTGAAATATCTTAATATAATACATTAAAAGTGCTATTTATGTTTCACATTTTCAAAACTCTCGATGCGTCGATATGGATTGTGAATACCTCTTTGATATTAGGGTCATTTTAGTATTTATGTTTAACTTACAATATGATGTTTGCATTTATTTCAGAACATAAACTGGAATCTGATCATCACAAGTATGTATTTGACACGCATGATGATGCTAATAAAAAATAGACATACTATTTTAAAGTAATTGTTACCAAGCTTCTGAATACGAAGTAGATTGTTGTGCTTCTGTGAGCTTTATTTTTAAACCTCATGGTAAACTGGTCATTGTATTATGTACGTGAACTACATGTATACTTCAATATTTCAACGTTAATGTTACTCAGCCTTTAAATTTGAAGTTTGATAATGGAAAATAAATTAAGAGACATTTGTTTGTATACATGCACATGACTTTTCGAAGGTCATTGGGAAAAATAGTTAAATAGTTCGGTGTACCCGTTAACATTTTATGATATTTACATTTAGTTTTATATTACACTTTTTGTTTTTAGTACTGAATCCGTTCGATATGAGAATCTACGTCGTTCCGGAAGTCCGGAAGACTCACAATACATAAATTTAGTTATACATTAATGAGATTTATAATTTCGGAAAAAGAAGGTAAGCTTCCTTTCAGTTAATATACATATATGTTCTGTGTTCCTCTTAAGCGTGTGCAAGATATCTTCCTTATTATTTTGTTTTTATAGCATTGGCAAATCATGTTATGTTCATTGATCAAACATATTCACACATAACTATTGACAACGTTTGTGTAATGTATATTTTGTGTCGTTTTATTCTGTTCTAGGCACTGGCGAAAGATCTGCAAAATGAGCATGGGAGCAACTTGGAATCCATTGATACATGAAATAAATACGAATGGAAACCATGACATCGAAATTGACATAATGCATATATGTGTAAAACAGATGCACTCACTAAGGTGGCCATATAATTTATCTGGGGATGTTAAATTATGTTTTGATAAAAATTCAGTGCGTGAACATAATGGATATATATGTCTTTACAAAACGCATTGATCCGATTACTGAACAAAACAAAAATGTGCGAGAATTTTCGGAAAGGTTCATGTCGTGTGAATTTGCAAATAACACTGCATTATGTTTATATGAAGAGAGATTGTATTATGTGAAGTGTACTGTGTACATAAATAATTCGTGTTCATTTTTTAACGTGATGTTGCATAGTGCTATATCTGAGAAGTCAACAAAGATAAACTGTTTTAGATTATCAATTTCTACAAAATGTGTTAATACGTTCACTATGGTTCGTGTTTAGGTTATTGTTGTATGTAGGACATGTGTTATTATTTGAAACGTTATTTTTTACGCGTGTGCTTACTGAATTGAAAGACAAGATGTGCATTGAGGTTTGTTATGTCATAGTATTGTATATGGTTTTATTTTGTATTATGCATATAGCACATTGTAAATACAAATGTACTTGATAAACGTGGTTTACATTGCATCGCTGTGTATTATTCAACGAATATATACAGGCGTATATGTGTAGGCGTTGATAACATCGTAACGAATTCAACAATTGGTTCTAAAGTCAGGCTATTTATGCTTAACGTGATACAAATACAGCCTTACTATTTTCAATACAAATTATTACAATATATTTATGGTATCCAATAAATAAAGCTGCCCTGTAAGTGTGCACGTTTATGAAAAACATATGATTTCAGCTATAAAGTGGAGGTTCACTTCGCAATTATTCACCGCACAAGGAAATACACGTATTAACCGAAATGCAAACTACTTAAACATCTCTGTTCAGTTAGTACTTCCCTTTGAAATAACTGATTAATGCTAGTGCTAAAATATTTGCTGGTGACAGAAAATTATATCAATCTACGAATAATATAATTATTTGACTCTTTGTAGACGTTCCAAATTTACAATTGTATTCCAACCATTTAAATATTCAGTATTTATTAGACAAAATAATGTGGGATTGAACAAAGAACACCCCAATTGAACACATCTAACAAATTGTAAATCAAGAAAATGTTTGCCTACACATTAATATTTGATTTTTTAGATTCGTATAGGTATATAGGTAGGGCGTTTAGCGGAGGTACTTTAACAAAATTCCAAGAAGAAAACACAACAATGAATCAAGCATCGAAATACCGTTCTTCTTATTACATATATTGGGCTCTTAATAATAATCGTCATTTGCAAGTGTGATTTATGTACAATGCGTTTGTTGGGATTAAATAAGATGAGTGCTAAGAATAAAATGTTACGTCTTTATTGAAATGGTATTTTATTTCTTTGTTGTGGTCAGCCAACTTCTCATTACCTATCTCGTTGTTTCAGAATTGATATTCTTTTTACACCATACCTTACACAACATAATATTGAATACTACTATCAAAAAAAATACAATGAAATACAATAAGCAATATACGCAAGATGTTTTATGAAGATATTTTCAATAAAGACATTTCATATTGATCTCTGAGCTGTATCTGCATTAACGCGATGTAAATAACATATGGAGCGTTTTCATTGACTACATTTTGTTTAAGTGAGCAATCGAATGACGTTATTATGGTGAAATGACTTCGACAACGTGAAATGACGTCACGTCAGTGCACAACTTTTAGGATTTAGCAACATCTTTTGGTAAAAGTATTAGGGTTTTATTCGTTTAAAAGCATGTGATAAAAAAGAACTGACACTCGTTGTCATTGCATACTATGTCTTATTAAACTCGTCTAGTAAATTAGTTAGTAAGCTCGAAAAAGGGTCGCTTAGGTACAAGATTCCTGACCTTGTTTAATAAAATTTGGTATGAAATGACAACTCTTGTCAGATCCTATATTTATTTTTAAAAATCTTAATAAGTAATCATCACCGGGCCAAAAAGTGATATATACACAAATCACGCATCTTTCAGGAATTTGATTGCCTAATTAGACAGGGCAAGTAAAGTGACGCAGCTTCGCAGCTGAAATAAGTGGAGCAGCAGCCATGTTTATTCGTTAACGAGAAAACTTTTATTGCAAACATTTTTTTCTTAATTTAGGTGATTGAAATGCTCATAAGAGAAACACTGGGTTTTATGGTGCTGTCTGACCTTAGCGGGTACCTGTCAATTGTATGTGTTTGCTAAGTTTTACAAGTCCTCATCGTCTGTATTTTTCAAACTCATGATCAACTTCTAAACACTACTTTCGTATGGTGTCATTTCCTTTGAAAATAAGCTTTGTCAAATCATAAGTAAAATAAATAAAGTATACTTTACCATTGTAGAACTCGTATCAAAACATAATTTAAATTAGTGCCTGATCACCAATGTATATAAATCCTATATCCTCATTTATAACTATTTCATTATGGATATATATGAACTGTTACCGGGTGACAGTATATAGATACTTCATTAGCATTTGGGAACAGTAAAATTGTTTTCCTGAAGTAGAGGTGGCAAATTTTAAACCGTTGCCTAGGGGCCGTTAAGCCGAAGGCAACAGTTGAAAATGTTGCCCTCAATATTGAAGAAAAACAATTTTACTGTTCACAAAATGACTATGATATATCTGTTTTATTACCTACTTGAAATAATGAATAAAAGAACATATTTAATTGTTTTATGTTTTCCTGAAAACTAACTGAACGATAATCAATAACCTGGGTCCTGCGTTTAAAGTCAGTAGCAGTGAGTGTTATCATACAGTTACATTGCGCAACGCTATGTGCAGGTTGCTCCCTTTGAATAATGGTTAGACAACATAACGAAACAAAAGCGAAATGTTGCCATGTTGAGAGAAGCTTGTTTCAACAAAGTGGTATACAGTTGAAAACGCGTAATTACCGTGCGTATAGTGAAGTTGGTAATACTTTTGACTGTGTCCCTCACGCGCCGGTGTTTACCCACAAAATATTTATGGACGCAACATCTAAAACACTTCAATGTTTCGTCACTGCTCGTCACTAATAGAAAATACTGAAGTTTCCTATACAGTGTATAAAGTTTACAGAAATTAACGAGCATGTTCTTACTCAGTCTCTCTGCATTCGGTCTTTATAAATATGTGTGTTACCACTTGCTTCTGTTTCACCATACATATGCATGCAGCTTCAAATTCTGTCATGTCTATTTTCATTTTTTTAAGTACTAGGATTCATATGGTCCTACAATATACTGCTTTGTTAAAAAATACATAATTATATTTTTGACATTTTAAGCTGCGGTGTCATCTTAAGCCTATCGGCCTCGAAAAACAGTTCAAACAGTAATCCCTCCTTGGGCGAACAGTTCTGACTGTTCCCGAAACACGCATGTGATCACTATGTTCTAATATACTAATAAATTAATACATTAAGCGGCGTGTTGTGGGAAAACTGGGTTAATGCACGAGCGTAAAGTATCGTCCCGGATCCGCCTGTGCAGTCCGCACAAGATAATCCAGGACGGAACTTTCCGCCTTGATGGTATTTTCTGTTTCAAGGAAGTATCTTCTAAACATATATCCACTGTAGACGGAAAGTGCAATAGTAAATTTTACGAACGAATCTACACACAATGCTTATTGTTTCCTGAAATCAACCATTTGTAATTTAGTTTCGAGTAACTAAACATAATAGATTTACAGGTTCTTTTTAATAGTGATAAACAGTGGATTTCAATATGCGCCATATTAATATCGTTCGAAATTTGTATCAAGGTTAGAAACTAGAAACTGAAATCTCCAAAAGGTCCTAAAGTAAAAGAGCAGGATGTTTTTGGATACTTTTTTAAAATAAATCCTATCGTATGTTTTGTTTAAGAAAGTGCATCTAACTTGTCGTAATCCCCCATAAGAAACACAAAATGTATACGGGATTTCAACAAAAGCGGCTTCAATTTTCAAATAAAAAAGTCGGTGTGTTGATACATCAAAATGCGCAAAAGCCAAGTCGTTGGCCAAAAATAATCATTGAAACCAGTGTTCTTTATGCAAAATGTCACTTTACATAGTGAAACATGGTTAAGTTACGGCTTACTTCTAAGTTGATTATTAAAATATGTCCCACTATAAACTGGTATCTCACCTCAAAATATCTTTTGAGCTAAGTTTCTATTTTAAATTCAAATTTTAATTTTAGTTGTGAATGTTAAAATTACGTCTGGAATACCAGTAGCTCTGAAATGTATCTTACATCTCTACTAAAACCTAACGTTTCGTAGACTGTTTGTGCAAGACAAGTACTTTATTCCAATTTTACATACATACTTACTATCCACTACTATATTATACATGTATATACACTCCATGGCGTAACATTAACTAAGAACGACTTTATAATACAAATGTAAACACTCAATGGTTAACGTCAAACGTAAAAACATACAATCAAAATAACAATAAAGTATTTATCTTGTTAGACAATGCCACCCTGATTACTTAGCAATATTAAACACATAACGCATGTCTGGATATGGAGGTTGATGAAAAACACAACTGGATTTTAGAGCGGCTACATTATAACGTCCTATAATTATAGAGAATACATGGTTGGTGCCGGGTTGGAAAACGTTTTTCAGTTGAGGCTCTGGGCGAGCTTTACACATATATAGTAAATACTGGATGTGAGTTTGTTTCAATTTAAATAATGCAGTGTTATAGGAATATAAACGTGGTCAGTGTTTTAGAATTATATTTTTTTTAATTGGTGTTGTGTTTTGTGTGTGTGTGTGTTTGCGATGAGTTTGGGCGGAGAAAAACGTGACTCATCGTTTTAGACTGATCATCTTAATTATAATTATATTGAAATATGTTTGTATTATGTTAATCAAGTCCAAAAAATTGGTGGGATGAAGTTAGTGCTGTTGTTTTTATGTTTGTTTTCCGATGGGTTTGGTTGGAGTAAAACGTTACCTAAATGAATGTTTTGGTAATTAAAGCTCATATGTCTAGAGTACGGGTTATTATGTATATATTGTCAAAAGATATTCCTGTAAGGTATTATTTCTTTATTAAATTAAAAGTGTGACGAACTGGTAGGGGTCAAATAGGTTGGATCAGTTACCTCCCGTAATGCTATATTAAAAAAGTGGCCTCCCTTAATTGTAAATTTACCCATGGAATTAGATTTGACTTTCCTGCTAAGTTCTATATACTTAGTAATACACGTATGTATTCATTGCTGTGCTTTAACAGCATTTGATATTTGCACACTCTATAATTGCTGCAAGTCCTTCTCGTTTGGTAAACTGTTATCCATGAACATTTAGCGAAAATAGGCGAGCAGGAATTCCTCCATATAAAATACCGTTCTCGCGTGATCGTATATCCTAAAGTATAAAGTGAGAACCAACACCTTATTAATACAAAGTTACGTAGGCACATGTTGACACTCGAAATCACGGACATTTACTTCTTTGGAAATGACTCACACGTTTAGTCAACGCTTGTGTTACACTGTGTCAATTGTTTATTCATGTTAAACCTATTTATGAATTTTACTAATGATGAATCGTGGCATTTCCGTTCTCATCAAAATGTCATATTACAGCTGAACACTTAAAGCACGGTCGGCCATCATACGTCTTGACAATCCGTACATACCAGCATAGTTGCGCATACAGATGGAGCCCATTCATGGTATAATTTATAATCGGGTAACAAACACTGACCTATATCTCAAGATGGATCATAATACAAAGTTCTTATCGATAGAAACGTCTAAATGTTCACATAAAATCCAGTCTGAGTAAGTAGTAAATAAATAACTTTTCTTGTAACCAAAACGTTTTCTAGGTTTTTACAGACATCCTATACACATATTTTAAAAATATTGGCATACGAACGATGATCACATTTTCCAAACATACATAATGAAAAAAAAGGGTTAAACCGTTTTACAACATTATTCAGGGTCTTTCCATGGAAATGGTATTATTTGTTAAATTGCTCACAAGCATTATTTGTACATTTCTTGCCATTTTGGAAATCACATGCGAACTGAAACGATGTTGATGCCAATGCTAAGATCATTTTGCAAGTGTTCATGTTCTATGTGCACTATTCATGTAAATGTAATATAAGTAATGAATTGAAATGCGAATTACACAAACATATTAATTTATTGAAATCTATTTAGCGCTTTCAAAGAATACACTTGAAGATTAAACACATTTCGTAGTTTGAAAGCCTTGGTAACATATATGCAAGGTTATTATCAGTGTTATTTTTTCTTCAGCCTTCATTAACTCAAGACATGTATCCACATTTAGTATTTTCCAATAATATTTACCTATATACAATTTTCTAATTTCTGCACAATTATTTCATACTATAACAAAGTGATACTCGCTTTCCATTACATAACACCTATTGCAACGTATTTCATCACGTTGAATTGAATCAGGTTTATGCCATCGCCTAGCCTCAACTTCTAATCTGTGCAAACAAACTCTAAGTCGACTGAGGTCACTTCTAACCTTACATATTTTAACATTTTACAAGTAAGGTTGCAATTGATATTCACACAACTTGTAGACGTTCTAGCTCTAGACGAAATATTAGCTCTAACTACTTTCTGACCTCTTGTAGTACACAGAGTTGTTTTTATCTAGTTCATCATATACACCATTGTACATATATATACATATAACACATATGTAGTATTATTATATGTGTATATAATGTATTATACAACATATAATATATATAACAATAAAGTTCACCATATACAATGTTATTTTGAGTGTTAGGTCTGAGTATCCTTTTGCAAAGAAAGTAAATGAAGTATTTATAACACAGTAACATCACGCAGGCCCCAAACTTTAAAACCATAATTCAATCTAGCTTATCAAATAAATCAAGTGTATATGTTAAGTTAACATATATGATAGGGTATTTAATATACTAAGACTTCAGTTTATACATCGTATTTGATGCCTGACGTGTTATGGTTTCAAAGGTAGATGTAAAAGAAAATTTCCAATTTTTAAAGACACACAAATGTTTTCTTAATTTTCCACCTTTCTTACAGAGCAATATCACTGTCTTGTAAGAATCAACACTTAATTTGCATCAGTCACAAGTTTCTAACAATAACAACATTTTCTTCAAATTAGTTTCTGCCATTATACCAATATCATCTGCATACAGCAATAAAAAAACTTCAACATGCCTAAATCGAGACTTTTGAAACCGTGCAACATATAGTATTCTTCTATTTCATTTAAGTTCATAGAAAATAAAAAGGGTGATAATGAACCCCCTTGTCGTACACCAACATGATATAGACAAACCTTCTTCAATAATTACGCTGCCCATTGTAAACCTTGATTTAACATTCATAAACACAGATGGCCCTCTATAATTCCAAGTTTAATAAGTTTGTAAGAAATGATATATTTTACCAAAGAGACAAAACCTCAATAAAATCCATAAATGCTGCATATAACTTATTTGTATCCTATAACAATGGATTTATCAAACCACGGATAACAAAAATATTATTAACAGTCCCCATAGTTGTTAAGCCCCAATGATATTTTTAAGCCCCAATATTCAACGTACAATTTATCAATTTAGTAAACAATTTACCAAACATACTTAACTATGTAATACCGCTTTAGGTTTTCTGGTTGACAGAATGAGGACTCTGGGTCGTTTACAGCTTTAAAAAAGGCAAGGTTATCTGTGCACTATTAACTTGTTACATACATGTACGCTTATTTATAATAACATGAACATACAAATAACGACGTGTTGAATATTAAATTCAATAATATATGTATACACGTTCGTGCGTGATGATGCATAAAGGGATACAATCGAAATACTGACTTATATTCAGTTTCGCGTCTATGAAATGCAATCGAATTTTAAATATTTATAATCAAAATTAGATAGTGTTTCTCTTTTTATAAAAGCTATCATCATGTAAGCTGTTTTGTAGTGATGTTAACCTATGCCACAGCTAACAACAAGGGCACGTGGGGTTGTTTTGTTTTAGTTGTCTGCTAAGGCGGTATACTGCGATTTCTCATGCGTCTCTTTCGAAAAAGACTCTTAGCAAACAGCGAAAATTTTAAAGATCGCATGCACAATAATTGTACTATTTAAAACTGTTACTGAAATTTTAAGTGGCAAAACCATAACTTGACTGGACGACGCAAATCTATCATAATACACATTAATTGAAACTTTTACGAACGCTATGTATATACATATATATTTATAGAATAAATAATTTAAGATTTAATTTTCGTCATGTGAATAAAGTTTATTAAGATAGAAACTTTCAGAATGGGTGTTTTTCCAAGATTCAGCAAATCACACGTTTTTCGTATAGGTTATGTACCAACTTCATATATGTAATAACAAGAACAATTTATAAAAACTTAATGTGTTCACTTTGTCACCGTTTTTAGCTTTATACTTGTGAATCGACTTCCTGGTTTCTGTCTAAAAATAAAATATTTTTAAAGTGAATTATAATGGCTGGTACGTTACTGTATTTTATAAGTTTTAACATATACATTGACCTAATTTTTCGACAATTGCAATGTACAATTATTCCATAGAAACGGCAGTATTGTGCAACTGTATTGACCTGGCACTCAAAAATATTCCGTTTATTTTCGTAAATCTATTATAAGCTACTAATTTAGAAAGGACACATACACGCGAATATATGTTGATCCTATAATTATTAATTACAGCTGATATTGTAGTGCAGTGGTAAGCAGTGGTAAGCGCACAAAGATTGTAAGCGTGATGTTTTAGGTTCGAGTCTCAGAACAGGCATTTTGATTTATTCAAATTAATTTTTTTAATTGATCATTTTGGTGACGTCATGACACGGAATCTCATCATCAACCTCGAATATGACACAGAAGAGATTTGCACCGATACAGTGAGCGAAACATAGTATTTATGAATGGATTTTAATTTATATAAAATGAATTAACTAGTACAAATTAAAACACATGAACAAATGACAAAAATATCAATTAAAGTAACAAGTGTTGCGTCATCTAGAATGTCTGGATTTAACATATCACATAATTTGCACAAAGACACTGTAAATACAAAATGTTGGTGCACGTGCGCATTAGTTCAGTGTATCTTCCGCCAGGTCGCCGACTTAACAGTAACAATAGTCGGTAGTTTCGTTGAACAATCACGGCCAATCACGGCCTTTCAACGTTCAGGTACTGTCAGCGGCTTACAATAAGCATATGTAGATATTTCTCGTCACTTAGCAAGTGTTAATATCCGATGTCAATCTTGTTTTTACCACCGCCAATGTGACTCAGACATGACTGTAAGCCGTTCATTCTGTACATTTAAAAGCCTTCGGCAAAGTTGTATGATTGACCGCTCATGAAACACTGACATAAATGTGATCAATCATGAATCCCCTTTTCTTCGATACATGCACATACAGCTCAACTTCAAACACGGCAGTTTTTGTATGTACATTTCTTTTATCTTATGCAATTTATTCAGTCTAAACTGTCTTAACAAACAAATAGTGCAACGTTTATTTGGATTTTATTATACTAACCAATCGGAACATTATACAATTATCCGCGATAACTACGAAAACATTTCGCTTAAACGTTGATTTGGTAATTCTAGTGCTGTATCTGTAATATTTATAAATACTTGGTTTTATTTCCGTTGTAATGGCTTGTTATCGCCCACCATGCATTTACGTTATGCACTAGGCCTCATAGAAATCCCCTCATGGCAAATAAGTTTGCATTTAGAGACGTTATCGCATGTTTGGCGAATAACGCATGGATACACAATCCAGCACTGCGACAGTAACCTCACCTAGGCCCGTCTACACGAACTCATTCATGTATTATATTCTTATTATGATGTTCATTTGAATCTAAGCATTACCTATGCATAAATGCAGCAATCTTTGTTCAGATTGATTTATTAAAGACGAACATATATAGGACAGGTACTGTTGTATTGCATGACTGCATTACTCATTATCACGATAATTAAGAGTCACCATGAAGTTTTCATTACAAGTATCTCGGCACAAAGTATTACTTTTTCTTTGAACAATACGTCCGATGCACTGAAATAACTAGTTACTTCTGTCCATGCCTCCATTCGAGTTATCTTTCAAACATGTATCTATAGGTAGATAAACAGTTAAAATATCCCTCTTGAGACTATCTCAACACTGATTAATATTTCATATTTTGATAGTTGTATGTCGTACAGATCACCAGCTGCAACTGAATAATTCATGGTGGATGGCAAACTAAAAGTTATTCTGATAATCACCAAATTGTGTTCAAAATATAACACATACACTTTCTTAAATACCATGTATTTGTTGCTGTTGTTTCGAATTTTGTTTCTTTAATTACAATTCTTAACCCGTTTATTCATAAATATTTTCATACTAATAGCTACGAAAACGAATTTGTTTAGGTTGTTCAATATGCGCATACATATTAGCCAAAACGTCATTTTAATGGAGGCACCTAGTTACATGTATGATAAAGTAATATGGTAAGAAATAGTGGTCCTTTATTAACTCTATATACACTTCCTTTGAACAATACAGTCTCCTATATATACCGTTAAGAATATATATAGTCTCTAAAAAGGTACAGGGTGCTTTTAAAAAGGAATAGGGGGGGTGAATGGACCATTTTGTTGATATTTTTTAATAATTTGCTAAATCCAAGTTGTTAATGAGTCTAATGTTTCTGATTTATGTTAAACCGCATAGTCTATTGATTTAAAGTTGAATATTTGCAATCAAATGTCGAATTACATAATATATTAAACATTTATGTGTTGATCAGACCAGAAGGGCAGCAGGTGGAGCAATTGAGCAGGGTGCAGGGAAGACCAGAAGGAGCAGGGAGGGGAGGAGGACCAGAAGGAGCAGGGAGGGGAGGACCAGAAGGAGCAGGGAGGGGAGGACCAGAAGGAGCAGGGAGGGGAGGAGGACCAGAAGGAGCAAGGAGGGGAGGACCAGAAGGAGCAGGGAGGGGAGGACCAGAAGGAACAGGGAGGGGAGGACCAGAATGAGCAGGGAGGGGAGAAGGACCCGAAGGAGCAGGGAGGGGAGGACCAGAAGGAGCAGGGCGCAGCACCCTGCTATTTTGCTCTAGATCTTTCCCCAGAGTGCATAAGACATTACCTATTATTGTCGATACATTTAATTCTATAACACATTTTGTTTCGAAATAAGCAGATGAAGTAACAAAATATGATGCGTTTTTAGAGTTTGTAACCTAAAAAACGTTTTGAGTCAGCCTTCAATCATTTATTGCAGATTCACCCTTTATGCGTTTTCTAGCATGAATTATACTTAACGTTATATGTTTTCGATTTTAAATCGAAATATATGGCAATTATTGGATTATTTGTAAATAGCCACTATGATTATTTTACACTGAAAAGTTACGACCCAAGCATGAACAGTATCAGTATCCGCGTGGTAAACATAACATGCACTTTAATGCCTTGAATGTGATACACGTACTTTCCAAAATACCGAACGCTTTATAATTGTATCATATTGATGTTTATCAATAAACGAAATACTATTGCATTTATTTCTGTGTCAGGAAATCTATTTCGCTTTCTATATAATTTATTTCTGGACTCGTTGGCATTTTACGTGTGTAGTACCCAAAGTGTGAATAGGTTCAATTATAACTGAGGTCACAATATTTGAACGGTTAAAGAACACAAAGATGTCAAAGCCGGAAGTGCTTGTTCAATAAAAACGAATACGACTGTGTTCAAGTGTGTTTCAGTGTTAAGACACTGGGTTAAAGTGAAAAGTTGTGCTGCGTGTTTTTTCTTTATGTCTAGAAGGTAATCAATTAGCGCACACTCAAAAGTTGACATACTGCAATTTCAACGCATCCATACGGCAAACTCTCGGTACATTATTATAGTATGATATGTGAAAGATGAGACAGGTGTGAAACTGATTTTTTAGCGCTTAATACGTACACATATGCAATCGTTTTCAAATTGTAGTACAAAAGCAATGTTACAGCGTTTTTTTCTTCAAAACGTGTCAAATCGATCTAGTCAAGTTCACTTTTGAAACCTTCGCACCGTGGCAACTGAAGATGATTTTGTCACGTGTTCAACCGATCTCAATGTGTCTGTTATTGCAATTATCATATCATATAGGTGAAAGGTCTTCGCACTGTGCGCTTATAAATGTTACAGGATTCATGACAACTAGTTGCATACACATGCTGTTATTATTATATCAAACAAGCGCGCACGAAAATCCGCTTTATTTCTTAATCAGGCATTTTCACTTCCTGGCAGGATATTGTATTAGTCGAATGGAAATATCTTTATTCTTAACTGGACAATTTCCGGACGTTTAATGAACAGTATGTTAACTGTATGCAAGTTTAATACAATCCTCCTACATTTTGAAAATTTGAAGATAACCAATTAAAATCATAAATATCAAACCTAATATCGATTTCTGCCATAGGAATCATCTGTCACCGCTCCTGAACTCCATATGTACACTCTTCGAATTGTACTTTCCATTCCGTATTGTTGTTAATGTATTAAAACTCCGGTTTTTCAAACGATTTAATCACGTTTATTACTGTTTAATCAACAGTTAAGATTGATGGACAAGTGGCGGAGAATGCATTGCATATTTATCGCATATTCAATATAACAAATTATTGAAAAGATCACATGATAACATTATGTTAACAATAGTGTTAATACTTTGTATCGGTGATATCACATATTACACTAAGTGATTATATTCGTTTCAAATATATTTCAATATTAACATATTTATTAAATAGACACAATGTATTTTCAATCTAAATAATAATCTAAAGTACTTATATTCACTTACAGCATGGCCATATCCACCGATGGATGTCAACGTGCTGTCCGAAACAACGTTGGAAATATCGTGCACCGTTAGTAAAGAAGCAAATGGATATGTAGATATTATAAGAAAATGCTAAGGAATGCAGTTTTGGAGAAAAACAGTATACGTCGAATATACTGAGCACAATGCAGCGTGAAATCTGAGTTTCTTTAGGCTGCAGTACAATGCACGTGCATTAATAAGTGGTACAGCCGAATCATATGCAAGATCTCGTAGTGCTCAGAATATTAGTTACGATTTCCAATGGCTATATTCCACTTCTGTAAATGGTTCTGGATTTGTCAGCAGTATTGCATATGAAGGTACATTATCAGAACAATACACTACAATTGTAAATACAATTTGGGATTTACGTGTCAACATACATGCTGTATTTTGGAATACGATGCGAGATATAATTATGTTGACATTTCGTATTTTAAATAGAACCTTTTAAATGTATCTAAATAAAAATGACTAAATACAGCTAAAGGAAGACATTAGAAAATTGTCTATGTTATGCAAACGCCCAGGGAAAATAAATTATTGAAACATTAATATATATATGCATAATTACATAATTAAAAATATAAATATTTTCTAATATTAAAAAACATGGCATGTCTGTCGTGAATGTATTTATTGAATCAGACCGTGTTAAAGAGTCTTGTTATAACAGTACATGAAATTGATCGGTGCAATATATAATAAATAAAATAAGAATTAAGAAGAGTGAATAAACATTTTGATAACAGAATGGAAATGAGTGTATAACTTCTCATTATTGAAATAATATACTTTTTTCCAGTTTTGGTGGACAATGATAAATTAAGTAACCTGTATAACCAACTGAAACTAGTTAATATACTGGCTATAATGAACAGTTTTAAGTTGAGTGGCGTGTTTAATTCTACAACTTATTTCATGTCGAATCTGAACGAGATTAAATTCATGTGTGTAATGGTTGCAAAGTTGCTGGTTTCGGCGGTAATATTAAAAGGATTGTTCTTAATACGTGGTGAGAGTATTGTGTCGTCTTATACAGCTGACGGTTCATTTAATGTAGCACTTTATCTAACACACTATCATGTGTATAACGTACGTCAGATGTATATAAGGAACATTTTGAGCAAATAATTTGCATTCATTTTTTATTTATCCCGATGAGTTGTGATGGCAAAACGAAGAAGAATGTTTTAATGGCCAAGTAGCCCATCAGTATGTACAGTAGGAGCATTCATCCTTGATTATACAATCGGCCACAGTAGAAAAACGTGTGACCTTTTGTATTAGTAGATCTAGTACATTTTTGGGACAGCATTTAATTGTATTTTTTTCATTGGATAATCTGTATTCGCATAGAAATTATAGCATTCAAAATAAACAACTTTTGCACAAATAGATGGTCAGTGCATTCTGTCAGTTCAGTCGATGTCATGGGATTTAAGGAAAATCAATGTTTGTGCGAATGCATAAATGCAGATATTGTAGGCACATGTCAGGTAGTTTTTAAGTTCTAAGTATAGTCTAGAATATATCTCGTGACATGTAAACTGGTATTCAGGCAATGTGCAAACCATGTGCAATCACTTATAGATAATGATTTAACTGTTAATTTATAATTGGTTATGGACATTAACGAAATACACAGAACCAGCCAAGTTAACCCTAACGTACAACAAACAGCACAACCAGTACATCATGTATTAATGAACTACTTTAGTAACTTACATCAGACATGGGACTGATTACCATGCGTGTATGCAGTGCAGCCTTCGGCAACAATAAAAAATCATCGTTTTCTATCGCGAAATATACATGATCTTAAAGACCAAACTCATGGTTACAGAAAATTCATAGTAAAATGACATCGGCAGTATAGGCTTCTTTCAAAATTATTGATTTTCTTAATTAATATGGACACTACTTTGAAAGCGTATGCTTTTTTTTTTTATTTTGTGACATGAACCGTTTTATAATATATGTTATGATATGAACGGTATAATAGTCAATATGGAAAACACTTTTGTTAAATTTGAGTGAAGTTGGAAAATTATGAATTGCTTTTCAGTTCAAAACCACGGATCGACGTTAAAGTGTGTGCACCAAACGTAGTCGTTTCCTGCAGTAGTGGTAATGGTGGTTACGGATTGTGGAAGTTTTGGAGTGTTATAGCTGGTTACCAAAGTTATCTAAGTTTGGCGGAAATATTATACGGTACAGATACAAGTCTTAGTTATGATAAAATTGAATCGTCGCAATGTGTGTGTATAGATGGAACTGGAGTCACATGCCACATATCTGATGATCGTAGTGTCAAAAGTGGGGACATATTGTACTGTGTGTTCCTCTTCAACACAACGCCTTATAGGAGTTCGGAAATAATTGTACCAAGTCAAGGTATGATTTGACAATGCTTGTCAACTTTAAGTTAGCATTTTACTTGCTGCATTTAAAGGTTTCAATTCTTTATTGCAGTGCAGGCAAGATATACAAATTGTATCTACTCCATTATTTTATACTTTCAAAACCGTGTACGGTTCATCTAGCATCGATCGTTCATCGGCCGTGTCTGCAGATCAAATTGATGATATAGATAATGAAACAATATGTTGTAACTATTGCTTTGTCCAATTAAATAATGCGTTATCCGAATATTATGTACACTGTAAAACGTGTGTTTGGCACACTAGTCTTTCAACATTCGACTTTAAGTCACGACTTCATACCCGAATTAAATTTTGTAATATCATGTCTATGTACTGTTATTGACATAATGAAAATGGTAAAATCAACATCGCACGTGTTCTTTACCACTGCATATATAACAATGCAATAAAGCATGAAATAAAATAAAAACGTAACTCTTATAATGCATTTCTTAATGTTCATGCATTTTGTAGTATTTCAGCACAGCATGTATCTGTTTTATATTTTAAAAAATAACTACATATGTGGAAGCGTTTAAAATATATGTAGCATCAAGTGGAATTGTCTTTTCGGGTAAAACACTAATTATTTATTATGTTGTTTAATCTAAGTTAACCATGCTAAGCTCTATCTAAACCCTAACTGAGAAGGCTAAAAGCTGGTGTATTTTATAATTTGCTTCATACTAATTACATGTATCGAGTGTTCAGCATGAAACTATTTTATCTGAGAAATAAATCTTAAGCACGAATACGACAGTTCGACACGTTCAACCTTCGGTATATTCACTCAATTAGGTTTGTGTCAAGTCAGTTCGTCGGATGAATAGAGTGGGTGGATCACAATATCCGATATATACAAATGTGTTTATTATTAAATTATTATAAATTATTTCCTTAGAAACCAGTGAATGTACAACGACATCAGTTGTGGAGCCAATAACAGACGCAGTAACGACAGCTAGTACATGTTTAAACGACAGCACGGTAACAGTAACAGAGGTGAAAGGTAAGACATGTACATATTAACACTTTCAAAATTGTTCAAATAATCTACTGTAACTTTTTTATAAAAAGTTTCAGCTGTAGTTGATGGGACACTGGCAAGCTTTGTTTTGGATGCTTGAATTAAAATTGAAACTCAGTTTATTTTGGCGTAGCTGTCTAAAATCACGTTAAACCTAGATTTCTTGCGATAACTGTTCAGCGGGAAAATTGAATGCCGATATAATTGGGCACATTTTCTAATTTTAGGGAATGCAAACTTACAACAATGGTTTAATGTTTACCAATAAATGTTGCATACTTTTGAGGATTACAATTTACATAAGTGTTCACATAAGTAGTTACAATTTTAAGTTAGCAAAACATCTTCAACATACACTTTATAACTGAACATAATTTTGAACAATTTTGCTCATTGTATGTCATGGTCAGAATGTTATATTCATCGACATAATGAAATAACTTTTTTATTTAGCCGACATAATTGGCACGCTTTATAAATAGCAATTGCAATGCTACAATTCACGGGGACGACTATCGGTAACAATAAATTAAAATATTGTTGTCGGTTGTGACCGACTTTCGTGCCCGTGAATTAATTTTAGCGACTACAACACACTTTCCGCTGTTGTCGAAACTATTCAAGATAGTAAAGAGAACATCGACAACCAAACGAACGCGCTTATGCACCATTATTAAAGTAATTCTTCCACACCCAACACAGACAAACCACCAACTGATGCAAACGTCCTTATGACTGCTGGCCCGTTGAGCACCAAGCACACACCGGACAATTCATCTCGAAGTAAGCATCATTCAAAGTGGAAACACCCATTTAAATGCAGTTCCAAATATTACTGAATCATTTCATTGTTCTTATATTAATTTGTATTTACATTCACTTTTTCTAACACGACGCGCGCATAGTTATATATAGACAAATAATACATTTTACCTTTGTGAAACTACCAATAAACAGCGCGAAACAATAGTTACATTACTGTAAACATAGTTCGCATTGCTATTGCTGAAAATATTGTTTGATCATGTTAGAAGCGACATATCGTTGTTTATCGGCTATTAATCACTGATTTTTCGTTCTAATGCAAATTCCCGCGTGGTTTAATTCATACGAATCAGAACTCCAAATCGTTGTTTATGAGCCGATAAACAATAATAATGCGAACATTATTTATCAAATACATATTAATGCAAAGTGTGAGGTTCTTTACCGATAAAAAACGGTTTTATCCTCAGTGCATGTATGCTTCAGTGTTGTGTTTCAATTGTTGTGATGGCACTTGCTTTCAATACAGATCATGGTTTGTTAACAGCATAAATATTATACGGCAATAATATTTGAAAACTAATATTCCTACTAACTTTGTATGTTTTCATTTACAGATCATGTACGGAATTTATGTTAATAATAACACCTTACAAATGAATAGATATGATTATGTCATAAACAAAAACTAAGTTTAAGATGTGACATCATCTTGTTACGAGAGTTAAAAAAATTTAAGGTTTTTATATTTTCATAAAGTTCTTATAATTTATGTGTGAATATATTTCAGACGATATGCGTGAGTCCGAAATTCAAACGTGTGTATATCATCCTTCCTAAAATCAAACATGTTAAAAAGTTCACATTGTTTGAATATGAAAACACTATTGATACATTTATTGCATGACATTTTGTAAATGTTGTTTTGTTTTGTGGTGTTAACATAATAATTAAAACAGCGATTAATATATATATTTATGTTGTGAATATTTATTTTTCAAGTATAAAGTTAATAAGTTAAGTGAATAAAGAGGTGTTTTGAGCGAAACAACTAGGAAATTAATGTTTAGAAGACACATTTAATTGTCAATTATATTTCGTTTAGTACTGTGGCAGTTAGAGATACGAGAATATGCCACGACTACAAATGCCGGAAAGCTCATGTTTCCTTTTTACATCTTCACAAACACCGCAGTTTCATTTAACAGTTTTAGGACAAATCATCTATAAAAATATTAAACCGATTCGAATCGAAGTCGGTTGGTTTGATATAAAAAAATCGAATCGGGACAATCGAGTTATAGATGCATCAATATAATCGTTGCAGATCAACAAACTATGACTGTAAGCTATTGACATTTGATAATGATTATTATATTAAACAAAATTTTAATATGGTATGTATCTGATATTCTATGCACATAATTCTAAAAGTTACGTATTTTATGAGATTTCATAAATGCGTTAAACGTTGCCTTTAGTTCATTATGTTTTTGCAAACAAAGATTTTATTATATAAATATCATAGGCAATTGAGGGGTATAGTAAAAATTGCTCCCCGGGAAGAGTGATGTCAACCGAAACCGAGGTTGAAAACACCTTTTGAGGAGCGGGGGGGGGGGGAGAGGTGCAATATTTAATATACCTCTCAACATGCCTAGGTTATTTATTTTTTATACCGAAAGAATAAACAATATTTCAAAGAACAAACTAGTCTCACGCGGAAAACCATGTTCTGATTGTCATTGTAAATGCATTTTAATAAGCGCTTATTGATTATAAGCTAATAGGGTATTACCGGTAAGCACCAGTTGCTCTCTTTAAGCCCTCTTCAGAGGTACATTTCCGCGCGCGGGGTATATTACATCTCCACGCGCGTGGTATATTACATCTCCACGCGCGGGGTATATTACATCTCCACGCGCGGGGTATATTACATCTCCACGCGCGGGGTATATTACATCTCCACGCGCGGGGTATATTACATCCCCACGCGCGGGGTATATTACATCTCCACGCGCGGGGTATATTACATGTCCACGCGCAGGGTATATTTCATTTCCACGCAATGGCATATTACAATTATGCAGGTGCGGATATATGGGATATTACATCGGAAAAACGACGTATTTGTATTGTCTTCAATACATTTGATGGCACGAACAGGAACAGTCTATTTATCAAGGTGTTTTAATTGCCCAATCTCGTTAATATTAAACATCTCAACGATCGCTGTTACATTCAAAAGATACTGCATTTTGCGTAACACATGCCACATTCAAATGTCTTTTCAAAACACTAACACGTGGCCTGTTTTCATCCTATGGAATAGCTTCTTACACTAATACTTCAACCATTACAAGTGCTTCTGATTGAACCACTGACATTGTCATTGTTTTTTAGTTCAAATCACAAAATCCGTTCTTCCTCTGGTGCTCGGGAGTAAAAATTACCATTTAATTTCCTTGGTACTTTAACAATCAACAAATGTGTTTAATAAATAAGATAGTCGTAACGTTGCAACTAGTTTTCTAGCTGAACATCAATCTTTATGCGAAGTCATCAGATGCGGAACAATATCCCACACTGGAAATACTTTTTATAAGATTTCTACATTGTCGTATTGTATTAAATCAATGATATTCTTGCCACAAAATTTGTTTGCACAGTAATATCGCCAACAATATATTTTCTGCATTAAGTGAATAAGCAATGCATGATGCACATGCTACTGTACATTATTTACAAAGAATAGGGTCATCTACGATAGGATCAGCGATTGTGTTCCGCGATTAATCGGTAAAGAATCGCAAATAACATACATTTTAAACCGTTTTCTCCCGTTTAAATCGTTTTCAGCGTTTTTCATCCGTTTTCAACAGCTGCATTACTTATTTCACAGCTTTTCAGCGCAAATGCTATATTTAGCGAATAATCGCTACGCATGCGCAGTCGCTCAAAGGCGGCGTTTGTAAATAAAAAGCCGTTAGGGATAGGGTTTTATTTTTTTGTACAGTATACTCCATTGATTGATGGAAGTAATAAATTTAGATATTTCATAGATTTTTAAATACTACGGTTAAAATGTTAGTTTAAAACATATTGCATTAATGCTTATTGATCGGCTACATTTAATATTCAATTTCAAACAGCATAACTATTACTAACTGAAATCTAAACATCATTAACAATCCTGTCCCTTTTTTTTACTTCCCTTTGGGAAAAGAATATGTGTGTTTTTGTAATCGTTGCACATAATAAACAAGAGCTGTCAGAGGACAGCGCGCTCGACTATTCGAAGTATTACAATTGGTACATATTTTGGATAGTGGAAGGGACATACATGTGTTAAAATACAAAACTTTTGAGTGAAGCCTTGTATAGTTTATACATTTTTGGAACAAAAACTTTCACCACAAAATCTATGTAAAAAGTGTGTATGACTCTGTCAAAATACAAAACAGCGTTATGGGTAATGTTGCATCTGATACTAGAGTTTATTAAAAAAAGGTTATTCCTAGTTTCGCTCGAATAACTTATATAGTTTTTAAGTTACCAAACTTTTCAATATTAAGTTTATACATAAAATCTCAGTGAAAAGGCATAACTCTGTTAAAATACAAAATAGAGTTATGGGTAATGTTGCTCCTGATACAAGAATTGATAACACAGGTTAGTTCCAATTTTCAAGTGAAAAGCTTATGTAGTATTGAAGTTACAAAACTTTTGAATTTAAACTTTAACCAAAAAATCTATGAGAAAAGGGGGCATAACTCTGTCAAAATACAAAAGGAGTTATGGGGAATGTTGCCCTGATACTGGAGTTGATGACAAAGGTTAGGTCCAAGTTTCAAGTGAATAACTTATGTAGTTTTGAAGTAACAAAACTTTTGAATATAAACTTTAACCAGAAATCTAAGTCAAAAGGAGCATTACTCTGTCAAAATACAATACAGAGTAAAGAAAATGTTGCCCCTGATACTGGAGTTGATGAAAAAGGTATATTACAAGTTTCAAGTGAATAACTTTGAAGTAACAAACCTTTTGAATAAAAACTATATTAGGTGAGTGTTTGATAAAGATGAAGTTCATCATGCGAGGCTTAGAAACAGAAAACCACTAGGTTTGCCGAGCGATAAATGTTTCGTGCCGACCATGATAAACTGCATCTTTATCCAACACTTACCTACTATTCCATTTATCATATTTTTCTATCATTTTCTGAAAGAGTAAGTGCAACATTCTGCCAATAATTGTGTTTTTTAGAATTTGGACTTTCCATTGTCGACATTGTTGCGATCGAAAGACAGTAGACTATATGGAAAAACCCCGACTATCATACCGCAACGTGAAGAAAGTAGTCCATGATGTACTCGAGTTTTTACCAGGTAATTTATTTATTTTAATGTTTCAAACAAGGTAGCAATCATTTTCTTTTTCAATAATTGTTAAATAGTTGTGGCACTTGAGTTACTGTCACGCGTGATCATCTTCAGATTTTCAAATGGCGATAGGATAGACATGATCTAAAAATATCGATAGTGTTTAGCTCCAGTTTACACTATGGGTTGTTATTCTATCGATTTACTTGCATTAATAGGATAAAACAACACACAAATTTAGTGTTAAGTAAACAGTAGGTGGTGTTTTTACGGCGTTACTAACGCTTTCAACCTAATGTTCGTTAATGAAAATTATTTTTCATTTGTGAAGATGAAACAGTAGTGTCATTTACAAGGCGATATTACAACAAACAATTACCACGCCAACTGTGTGATATTATTTTTGTTTATATTGCCGTTCACTAAGCATAACATTTATTTAATGTATTACTTATTTATTGTTTGTAAAACGTTGACAAAAAATAGATGCCGGTGGAATACCACTGGTTATTCGATCAGACTGAATCTAGTATTGCTATAGTTTCAATGATCATCGAACAGAGACAATTCTATTTTGCCGAAAAGACCTACTGCTAGTATATTTCCTTTTTCCCTTTAAGCTATGAAATTCTTAATTAAACGACAGATCGCATTCTGCCTTTTTATTTTCAGTTACCACCCTGGTAATGTTATTTATGCATTATTATCCATCATCACAAACAATATAAAAGTCCCGGCTCCAAGCATTCTATGTTTCTTTGCTGTGTTGTAATGTACTGGATGAAACAGTTTCGTAGTTGTTTAATTTCCCCATACATATTTTCCCTGCATTAAATCATGACTCTTGGTATTCGGTATTCAAAAGCTCCTAAGGAAAATCTTTACTTAAGATGAATTTAAGTTAACATTTTAGCTTAATTTTTATATGCGAAATCAAATGATTTATGTTTACAAAATGGTGAAATATTAATCATCTAAACAATATTTACTAGTTTAAAATTTGTAATGTAAAAAGACCTATACATCAAAGTGTCAGAGACTGGAGGAATTTACGGAATTTATAAAGTTTTCCATCTAAAGCTTTGTGAATACGGGCCCTGAACTATAACGTATTGCTTCCGGAGTTGTATTTGAAACTACATATTCCGCAATGTCTGTAAACTCATCCGATGTTGGGATATCTTCTAACATCAGTTGCAGTTTCTAACAACGCAATTAAACAGATGAGTAATTGTATAATGTCCCCACTTTGGCAACAATGAATGGTGATTTTCTTATTGTGATTGTTGTATGACATACTGATCTAATTCTACACTGAACTTATTTCCTGTTCAAGATTTTATAGTAACAGTCCTGCCCATGTTTTTTTTCCACTTACATTTTAACTTCCGCCCAAGCTATTTAAGATGATCAATTTGCCCATTAATCGAGCGCCCCCAGCGTTTTCCTAGCTTTTTGTATTTTGCAAATGTCAGTAAATATTAAACTTGTTCTATCGAATTGCAATGTTTCAATCGACTTCAAACTAAACATTAAGCTGAATACATACAAAAAAATACGTTAGATTAAATACATACAGCAATTGAATGTATTTCCAATATTTCCAGCAACTAAAGATCATATTGTAAAGATTACATGCAGAAAATGTAACAATGTATATAATAAAAGGCAAAACACAACACGCCCTAACTCAACAAACATCCATGGAAATGAGTAACGAGTAAACAGCGCTTTTAATGCGAAACGCTTAGATAAGTAGACTATTTCTGTTATTTTCTTTGATATGTTTGGAATAACGCGTTAAAAATACTGTAATAACTCAGCTCTAACAAAAATGTCTAAACATTTGGACACATTTAAAATTTGTCCCTTGCAAACTGTGTACTCTACTTTTTTATGATGACAAGTTCTTTTCAATTAAGTGTTTATAATTACAATAAAACCCGGACAATAATATTATTTGATCTCATAAACGCCAATCTACTTACACAGTTGCTTTTCGATTATATAAATATTTTTTAATGTTTACAAACAATCGTTAAATATCCAGATGTAGTAAATGTATTAACTGGTTCTCGAAATAGAAAACGTCTATGAGCTCATATGCTTTTGTAAAAAATAGGTTAGTTTTTTATTCATTTTGGGACACAATTTCGGGACTTATTTTTCATGTCCCTAAGTATTGGCACACCAACACAATAATTTATGTTTCAGTATCCGTATTCTACGTGCTATAGATTCTTCAAATTTCTTTTTTTAAATAAATGTTTTAGAGAATCAATTTTGCAACCCTAAACTGTGAACTGTCCATTTAAACTATATAAGTCAGTCTGACATTGTGGGTTTAAATCTCCTAAGGTTCGATCGACGTCGGGCGCATCACATTTTCTGTTTACGTTGTTGATTACATTTTAGCTACACCATATGTTTAACCATTTGTAGTTGAAATGGCATTTTTGAAACAAAACACGACACAATTATCGCTTTAAGTGACACAATGGTTTAATAAAGTGTTAAGAGCTTTTCAGAAGCAGTGAATTTCACGGGAATTTATTACGTTCATGCAAAAGACATTCCATTCACGCATATATAAATATAGCAACATTGATTTAATATACAAACACAAAGGAATACTGCGGTCAAAACGCTTCTAACAAGTGGTAGTATTTAGCATGGTATAACATGACTGTTGAACCACTACGGGGTATTTATTTCTGCATACGTTGTCCTACCACCTGCAAAATACAATATACAGTAGTAGTAGTAGTAATAGTAGTAGTAGTAGTAGCAGTAGCAGTAGTAGTAGTAGTAGTAGTAGTAGTAGTATTAGATGTTGTTGTAGTAGTAGTAGTAGTAGTAGTAGTAGAAGTAGTAGTAGTAGTAATAATAATAGTAGTAGCAGTAGTAGTAGTAGAAGTAGTAGTAGCAGTAGTAGTAGAAGCAGCAGTAGTAGTAGTTGTCGTTGTTGTTATTGTAGTAGTAGTTGTAGTAGTAGTAGAACTAGCAAAATAGTCGTAGTAGCAGTAGTAGCAGTAGTAGTAGTGGCAGTAGTAGTAGTATTAGTTGCAGTAATAGTAGTAGAAGTAGTAGTAGTAGTAGTAGCAGCAGTAGTAGTGGTATGAGTAGAAATAGTAGTAGTAGTAGCAGTAGTAGCAGTAGCAGTAGCAGTAGCAGTAGTAATTGTAGTAGTAGTAGTAGTAGTAGTAGTAGTAGTAGTAGTAGTAGTAGTAGTAGTAATAATAATAATAGTAGTAGCAGTAGTAGTAGTAGTAGTAGTAGTAGTAGTAGTAGTAGTAGTAGTAGTAGTAATAGTAGTAGTAGTAGTAGTAGTAGTAGTAGTAGTAGTAGTAGTAGTAGTTATGGTAGTATTTGTTGTTGTTTTAGTAGTAAAAGAAGAAACAGCATAAGTAATGTTTGTTCTTACCAACAGCGTAAAGTTGATCGTCCATTTCGATTTCTGTGACAAGCGAATCATGATTGGACTCATAATCATCACCCATCATCGGTTCCGTTCTACATTGTGATTGAATCGTATATTTAACATTAGTATTAAACAAAATAAGGATTCCAGAGAAATGCAGAAAACGCAAAGTTTGTAAGCTTGCTGTATCGGGTTCGAATCCCAGGTCAGGCACTTCTAGTTGTTAGAGAAATGAATGGCGCGAAATTTGGCAATGCATGATTTTCCAGTATTTTCTAAGCTGAAAAATACATATGGTTTATTTCTTTCACAGCTCATATATTTTGTGTATTGTCGAACAAATCAACATGTCTAAAAGGAAGGCTTCAACTCTTTATATAATAAAAAAAAAATGAAACGCTCAAATTAAGAAAAAATGTCATGATAATAAGTTATTGCAAAAAAAATGATAAAAAATAAAAAATAAAGATTTTGCAGGATTCGAACCACAGTCATAAAATTTTAGGTCGAAAACTCTATCCACCGTGCTCTTAATGAGTACCATATCAAGAAAAGAGCATTATAAATAACAGAAAAATCAAGTATTAATCGTTTAGATGAGCAATTTATAAATTATGTCTAATATGTAATTTATGTACATAAATGTAATCTTTAAATATACATGCATGAAATCAGTCGTAGTTCAGTATGGTTTAAAGTGAACCGAGGCACTTACGCAGTTTCTTCATAACGGGCACGTTGGTCATCTGCAAGTTATAATTAAATGCATATATAGTATGCTAGTATAATACAATTATAAAAATAATAATTAAAAACCTCTTTAACGGAACACCATCAAATACAAGATAAAACAGCAAATGCGTGCTTCACTTTAACATATGCTTGACATTAATAAATAAGCACAATACCACATTCGCTTGAGAAACAACAGTGCTTTTAAAAATTGTTAATTCTTTATTGTTGGACCTTACTTTTTCCTCTGCGTGGACATAAGACAAGCTAAAATGTGTTAGTGACACGTCTTCTGATAGAACAATGCGTCTTTGACCGATTATACCAATAACCGGGTATTAATACATATGACGAAGCCACAATGTATAGCCCATGACGCGACCGCTCTTTATAGAGTGTACGAAACCGCTATTGGTAAAATATGACTCGACCGTTATTATTGCAAGTGGCACAACCACATTTTATAGCGACCGTTATTTATAAAATGTGGCGCTACCACTATTTATAACATGTGATGCGACCGCAATATATAGAAGGTTGTGTTGCTAAACACATGCATTACCATCTCGATCTTCGTCCATACTCGACACGCTGCAAATGTCTTTGTCACATGCCACGCTGTAAATGTTACTGCTAACACCAGGACGGCCAGGATGTGCTCTAATTATAGAAGAAAATATTTAAAATTTAAAAAGAAAAAACTATTTTTCAAGAAAAATGCTAAAACAGATAACAATGGTTTGAAGGAAATTATGCAAATGCAATCATAATAAACAGGACCATAATGCAAATTACAATATGTTTCGTGATCAAACGAATTATGGAATTAAATAGCCGTCACAATACTATATGCACTGTTGCAGTTGTCCTAATACATTTTGAAGAAAATGATTCAATTGTCAACGTAATTTTTCTAGAAAAATCGTTATTTTTAAAGAAAACAATTAATACTAGTACTAATACTATTACTTCTACTCTACAACAACAACAACAACAATCACTACTACTACTACTACTACTACTACTAATAATAATAATAATAAGTATTATTATTATTATTATTATTATTATTATTATTATTATTATTATTATTATAAACAAATACTATTAAAAACTTAATGTATGTTGGTTTAAAATAACGTTCTCAATTTCCAATTTTAGCAACAGGAGGAGGTAGCATGTAAAAATGGAAGAAGCTAGATACTAAATAATGTCACGTACCGTTCATCTAGTGACTGCGGTTCATCCTCTATAAATAGAATCGATAACACTTATTAGACAACTAAAATTGTTAAAGGAGTAATGTTCAGTCACCGAACATCACCAATACATCACATGCTATACAATGTGATATATTGTGAAAAATACATTATCATTTAAACATGTGATATCTATGTTCAATGATTGGAAAAATAGCATTGTAATGTACACATGATTGACATTTGTGGAAACGTCAACATGCACGTAATATTTGTATCAATAGCTAGCATTTCCCTGTATACTCAAATAGATAGTTTCTTAATGTTAAATTAGCTTTCAAAATATTGAACAACGCTTCTATAAAAATTTTCAGAAAATATATCGTTTATATGCCATACGAGGTGCATTGATAACGGTTTTGAGACATAATACTAATAATAACAATCTACTTAGATGTTCAACAATAGTCTGTGTACATTTGTCAGCAAATTACAACATTGTCCAAACAAAATATATTTCAATAATTAAAACTTATATATTTGCGTGTACTGATTTAATGATATGAATAAGTAGTTATAACTTATACAAAACTCGCATAAAATATCTATAATTAATTTTAATATTCTTTTCGCATAGAACTAAGCATTACAAAGGCGCTTACAATAAATTCAGTTTGAATAATTTATAACATTCAGAAAAATTTCGAACAAACAAATTCCAGATGTTTTACTGCATTCTCCCCTTAGGGATCTTTTTGTAGATATTGTTCCATTAAGTGTATGCAATTATCAACGTATATATGACATATAGATTTACAAACCAGTTGACTTGGCGTATAAATACGTGTTGTAAACATTCACGGAGAGAGATCCTCGGCTTGAAAAAGAAGTAAAATATATGCTACATCATCAATGAGGGATACATTAGTTCTCAGAAAATGGAATATTTATGAATTCATTCCTAATGTTAATCAGATACCGTAGAACACCGTTAGAAAACGCATCTATGTATACATGTACCACGAACACTTTATTTTTCAAGCAACATTCAAACGGAAAAGGTAATTTAGAGAAAAGGTAATTTAGAGTTTTATTATTATTATTATCAATTTTTAGAATTGTTTTTCTTTTTTTTTTCATTATTATTATTATTAGTAGTAGTAGTATTATTAATATAAGAAGAAGTAGTAGTAGTAGTAGTAGTAGTAGTAGTAGTAGTAGTAGTAGTAGTAGTAGTAGTAGTAGTAGTAGTAGTAGTAGTAGCAGTAGTAGTAGTAGTAGTAGTATTTGTAGTAGTAGTAGTAGTACATTAATCATGGCACTAATACTTACACATCTGAGGACTGCAAGGCACCGTTGCTGCTAAAGCCTCCTGAAATAATGAACAAATCAAAACGTTTCAGTTTGCCCAATATAATAGACGTTTCAATAAATGCTAATCGTATTCAAATTCAATACACAGTTTCTTATCCACTAGGTATATAGATAATCAATCACAGAAACACAGCCGCTATTTTTTCGATATTTCTCCCGACAGGGTTTTATCAAGGTTTATGACTATGAAATAACAAAACATATTTGCAGCTATTTGCATATTTGCACATTTCAAAGTAATTGTATAACAACGTCAAAACAAACAGGAAATATTCATGCATATTCAAATTGATTTGCAAAATTATCCAATCATCGCACATAGATATCACGCGTTTAGCGTTTAAACTATTTCATAGAAAGAACACATGTATAATTTTTCCGATATGCAGAAGAGATCGTGGTAATGTTTGTGATTTTCGATGAATAAAATTTAATATGTTAACAATAGCTAGGGAGGAGTTTAAACTATCTTTGGCAAAACCTGGATCGGTCCCTTGTGTTAGTATCATTTTCGTCGTGTTGAATATCTACATATATCTTGTTTATGGAACAGATAAGTTTCTTACTGATATCTTTATAAGAAATTGTTAATCGTATATATTTTGACAATAGTAATACATAGTGTGTCATGTATACCAACTTTAAACCCTTTTATTGAAGTGTTGTTAATTTGGATAGATAATAGTTCCTCACCAACTCTTGTGGGTGAAATAGTTCCAAAATATATAATCGAACATCTACCAAAAACATTATTATGACATGTGAACTATGTTAACAGTCAATCACGTTATCAATATGCACTTAAAGTAGACAGCGTTGATAACTAACTCAACTTGTAATAGGATTGATATTTGCTAAAACGTCCATTGTTAAGCGAAATTAGTTCATATACTTAAACAACACTGATCCCCTGCTGAGAATATCGAAATACATGTACATTGTGTTAGCGACTGCGAAACTAATACATTTGACACAATGTGTGAAAGAACTCATATAATTCAAAGGCGAAGTGGTAGCAAACTGTTGCCAAGTACTTATAGTGTTTGTGCATATTACCCACATATTTATAAATGCGGAATTCGCCAGTTAAATTGACCCAACAATGAAAGTTAAAAGGTATCATTGCTGCGGTCGGTCAAGTACGGAGCGACGATTAACTGGCGGAAATCAGGATTACATATTCATAATTATGTGGTTATTTGGGCGAAAATTGTAGTCCAGAAAATGTTGCCCCTGATACTGGAGTTTATGAAAAAGGTATATTCCAAGTTTCAAGTGAATAACTTAAGTATTTTTGAAGTAACAAGCCTTTTAAATAAAAACTATATTAGGTGAGTGTTTGATAAAGATGAAGTTTATTATGCGATGCCTAGAAACAGAAAACCACTAGGTTTGCCGAGCGATAAATGTTTCGTGCCGACTATGATAAACTGCATCTTTATCCAACACTTACTACTCCATTTATCATATTTTTCTATCATTTTCTGAAAGAGTAAGTGCAACATTCTGCCTATGATTGTTTTTGATAATTTAGACTTTCCATTGTCGACATTGTTGCGATCGAAAGACAGTAGACTATTTGGAAAACACCCGACTATCATACCGCAACGTGAAGAAAGTAGTCCATGATGTACTCGAGTTTCTATTGATCAAAAACAATTTTACCAGGTAATTTATTTCTTTTAATCTTTCAAACAAGGAAGCAATCATTTTCGTTTTCAATAATTGTTAAATAGTTGTGGCATTTGGGTTACTGTCACGCGTGATCATTTTCAGATTTATAAATGGCGATAGGATAGACATGATCTAAAAAGATCGATAATGTTTAGCTCCAGTTTTCACTATGGGTTGTTATTCTATTGATTTACTTGCATTAATAGGATAAAACACCACACAAAGTTAGTGTTAAGTAAACTGTAGGTGGTGTTTTTACGGCGTTACTAACGCTTTCAACCTAATGTTCGTTAATGAAAATTATTTTTCATTTGTGAAGATGAAACAGTAGTGTCATTTACAATGGCGATATTACAAAAAAACAATTACCACACCAATTGTGTGTTATTACTTGTGTTTATATTGCCGTTCATTTAGTAGAACATTTATTTAATGCATTATTTATTTATTATTTGTAAAACGTTGACAAAAAACAGATGCCGGAGGAATACCACTGGTTATTCGATCAGACTGAATCTAGTATTGCTACAGTTTCAATGATCA